>RJWK010058466.1:0-13852 GCA_004363435.1 Platanista minor | reverse complement strand
AGCACAGGGAGATCAGCTCAGTGCTTTGTGATCACCTGGATGGGTGGGATGGGGACGGTGGGAAGGAGGGAGACGCAAGAGGGAGGAGATGTGGGAACATATGTGTATGTATAATTGATTCACTTTGTTATAAAGCAGAGACTGACACCATTGTAAAGCAATTATACTCCAATAAAGATGTTAAAAAAAGAAAAAAAAAATCCAAAGAGATAATGTATGAAAGTTACGAGCAAACTTTTAAAAACACCAGGCAACATAAATGTTTATAAACTGAAGCTCCATCACTTCCAGGTGAAATATCTGCAATCCACAATCCAATAACAGGATAATGTCATTCACAATTTGTGGAAAAATTAAATCCGATTATATGTTATATTTTGGAAACTATATTCAAAATCTTTTGTCACTGCAACAGGGAGATGGCACCCAATCATTTAGAAGTAGATTCTTAATAAGCTTTCTTTCTCAAGCCCAAAATATGATTGAAAATAGTCTAATAGATTTGCATAAGCCAAATAGCAAAATTCATGTAGAAGTCTGAGGCAGTCTACTCCACTTCTTGACAATTTCACAAAACCTTAAATTATTAGGTTAAACCACATAAAGCTGCTGTTCTGTAAGTCAAGACTTGAACAATATTGTTAATTTCATGTTGATAAACTAAATATATCAAATACATAATGCAGTCATTTTGGACACTTTGAACTCCCTCACCCTAAAAAACAAATCCAGTGATAATTATGTTTCTGTCACATTATCAATACGGAAAAAGATGCACACACCAATAGAAAAGTTGGAAAGGATACATACAGATAAGCAGTTCACAGAAAAAGAAATACTAAAGACCTAAAAGAATACTAACAATTTTTATCTTCCTCAGCATTCAAAGAAATGTAAATTTAAACAAAAATCTTTTTTGTCAGCCAGTAAATTGGCTCAAAGTGAAAAGAAACTATAATAATGTTAAAAACAATAACAGAGGAACAAAATGGAGTCCCTTATGTTAAGACCCACATCTCCAAACCATCTACTCTATCTGCTGGGGTGGATACATGGATCATTGAATACAGCCAACAAGATCTTTAACATTTACTCAGTTGTGTTTTGCTTTTTCAATAATACTCAGTGCTGGAAAGAGTGATATTCTGTAAAGGCAAACTGGAATCTGATTCAAGACCATTAAAAATATTCATACTTTTTGACCTAGTAACTCCTCTCCTGGAAATTAATCATAGCAAAGCAATCTTAGATTTGCACAAGCATTTAACTATGCAATGACAATTATACCGTTAAACCTTTATTTTTAAAGTAAAACATGATAAACAAAAATGAGGGTCTGACATACAAATGAATACTATGCAATCATTAAAATGGATATTTTAGACAATTATGGATGGTGCTTATTTATACCATGAAGAAGCAAGAAAGTTTAGAATATAAACCATGCTTATAAAAGTTGATATAGTTGGTATACATATGAACAGTTTATAAATATCCTATGTGCCAGGAACTAGACTTAGCTCTTTAAATGCATTAGCCTCCATAATCATCAGAACAATTCCACGAAATGAGTACAGTTATTATGATCCTCGTTGTACACAAGAGGACAGTGAAGCACATTTTGCCAAAATCATATAGCAGATAGTGGAGCCAGAATGTGAATGCAGAGCTCGGAGTCTGTGATGGCAGACTAATAGATTGCCTTAGGAGGGACAACTGGTAGAATTCACAGAGATTGAAGGATCTTATCTGGTAATGGAAGATGAGTAGACTTTGGGAAGTGAAAGCACTGTGAACAACCTAGATAGGAAAAACAGAAGGCACAAGGAGCAGAATTACATGGTTGATGTGGTCACCTAAACCAAGTAACCAATCATTAGTCCCGCCCCTCTCCCCTCTTTCCAGGAAGGAATGGTTTATAATCAGCATAGGAAGAGATATATGGTCCCTGATCAACCTTTAATTTAATCGGGGTGGGAGGTGCCGGAGAGAGAAGGTTTATTCTTTTTCATGGGAAATTTCCAACATCACCATTTTTTCCAGCATATTATTTTGTGTCACAATAAAGATAACTGAAATAAAACAAATTCTAAAATAATGAAATCCAAACTAATTTGATTTTTACCATACATGTTTTTGGAGGAAGATATTTGAAAAATATGAAAAGAAGAATTTTTTCCTTTTATTTAAGTACAGAGTTATTCAAAGTAGAGCAACTTTTATTATTTCGAAACAAATTTTATTTTGAAAAAATTCGAGGAGTGAGTTGAAGGGGCAAAATGAGAATGAAGGAAAAGATTCTGAAAAGAATACCCTATCAATTTAGCTATAGTCTACCTTCTTGAAAATGAGTAAAAATATCCTGCATTCATCCACAAATACTATTAAAATCATAGTGTTTCCTCAAAATATATGACATGGTTGCATTAATTAAGAACAGCATAAAATCCATTCATTTCCCAGTTTTACACTTCTCTCTTCAGGTAAAAAGCCCTATTTCATAAAAGAACTAGGAGATGAAAGTTAAGTAAATGTCTACTAATTTCTATGACAGGCCAAACCTTATATATTCACTACATCTGCAATGAAATGGCATAGAAGGGTCATTAATCTGGTTTGCCTGTTGATTCATATCTCAGCTACACACAGTGCTGGGTACACAGTCAGTACTTAAAAAAGTGCTAGTGTAATTGGTTCACTCAAATGGTCACACACAGTCATTTACTTAAACAGAATTAACACACTCCATTGTAGAGATATTGATTATTAAGCCCTGGAACACTCACTGCTATGAGATATTCATTAAAGATCTCTTTGTAATGTAAAAATAAGCATTTGAGGTTTAACATGTGCTAGGATAACCCCAAACGTAAAGAAAAACTGATGTTTTTCTTCATTGTGCTCATTAAACAAATCCAGTACCTAATGTTTTCCTGTGTGAATAGTTTTTTCCTTAAAAAAGCCAGAACAACAAAACTTGGATTTATTTTGTCACTGATAATCATATTTTCTTTTCTTTTTCTCTTATAAACAACCTAACATCTACCACCAATCCCCACACGAGTCAGTTCCATGCTTATATAAATATAGAAATGAAGGAACCAGCTATTACAGGATCTAGGCAGGTTTCCAGATATAATTTATAAAACGACCTTGTGCTTATTTTCCAAGCATTGGTTTGTTACTCATTGTAGATATACGGAAAGAGGGTTAAAAGTGGCACTCAGATTCACACATAATAAGTAAATAATTTAGGACCTAGTTGGTGCTGTCACTCTACTAGCCAACCCTTCCTGCTAGGTTTTACTTTATTATATATATGATGCTCGATTTTGTTTAAAAAACACATTTCTTCTGGGGGAAATCTGTTTCTACTTTATGAGCCAGAAATGCATCAATTAATGATCTGGCACTGTTTATGAAAGATTTCTTAAGTGGTACCTTTGATAGATATAAAAAAAAAAAACCTGGAAATTATGATTAGTTTGAAAAGATGATGGCTCTACAAATTTCAACTGGGTACTGAAAATGCCACTGAGCCAAGCATCACATGGACAATGAAGCTGATGCTAGTAGCCACCCAGTCCCCTTCTAAAATTAAGTTCTACCCACTTATGATGTACATCTTTACTCTCCACATAAGGAGTCTATCAAGACATTAAAGTGGTTGGTGCAGGTTTTTTCCATCTGGTCATGCCTGAATAATGGAGAAAAGAATGAAGTGCCTTTTCAGTTACATGGGTGGATAGAAGCTTTGTCAACAAGTCTTTATTACAGAGGCAAGATAGAGCTGTCCACTTTTTTATTTCTTGTGTAGAACTCTATTAAATAATGAAGTTTTAGGAATGTGCCTAGGAAATCACACAGATTAGAGAATAATAATAATAATAATAGTAATAATCACCGAGTATGCTATGCTTCCACTATCTGGGAACCTCTTATCCGCCCACTTCTGTCTGACTGCACTAAGTGGGTCTTTCTCAATCAGCGTTTGAAAAATTTCACTCTCTGCTCCATGTCTCCAGCCTCTAAGATAATCAAACTGACATGCAGTGCAGCCGTAGAGTCTGCCTTGGGTGCTGGGAATAAATGGATGTGGACAGACACTGTCATAGTAATCCTTGCATCCACATTGTGTGGGACATTGGCTTGACAGTGCAGGCAATGATGAGGGAAACAGGTCATCAATAGACACCCAGTATCTCCTTATCCCCAGCAGGCTTGGTGCCTTTTGATGAGACTTTAACAAAGGTAGGACCATATTAGCAGCTGGATTAATCGCAGCTACAGCTCAAGTATCAAGAAATGGTAGCCAACTTTGGGCTCAGACAGTCTGCTGGGAAGAACCTTAGCTAAATATGTAATAGCTTCATATCTGGTATGAAGAGCCATGGGACAGAAGGCAGCAACATGTATTTGTGGCAGACAGGTGCTTATGTCATACGGGAAACACGAGAAGCTGGTGAAGTCTAAAGGGCAGGAGATGCTATTGATATATATGGACGCAATCACTGAAAATCTGGGTTGGATCAAATTTCCATAGCTTAATTTTGGCTAGAACTATTTTGGATGCTGCTGAGTATCATTTTCCCTGAGAAAAGAGATGCTCTCTAAGGAAAGAATCCAGTGACAGTCACTCCAGAGAGATTTGTCACTGGATGAAGTTTAAGATGAAAGTTATAATTGCATTTTAGAAGCTATATTATGAGCCGGAAATTCAATGAATGTCCTGGAGTTCTAGGGTAGCATTTCATAAGCTTTTTTTTTTCCTCTTCCGTCAGATGAAAAATTAAATCCATTAATTTAATACACTGGGTAGGTCCATTTATTTTACAATAGTCCTAGAAACTAAAAGGAAAATTGACTTGCCATAATAAATTTGTATCCCAACTGTCAGAATTCACTACTGCTGTCCTCAGCTGACTTTCTTTTCGAAGTAGTAACAGGTGAAACTATGTATAACTTATTTAAATAATTGGCCTATATTCTTTAAGGCAGGGTACAGTCCTAATGTAGGCATGATATTCCTATTAGGACCCATGATCATGCCATTAACTTATAAAAGCTTTACCAGCTGCTCTTTCACTTGATGGACACTCGAAACCTTAGCTCTAAGGAAGAAAGATAATGAATTTGGGCTTTATTGCTTAGTGATGATAAATGAATATACTGATGGAAGTACTTTCTAAAACCTCTTCTTATATAGCAGCTGAAAGAAGTACAGTTTATAGTTGATGGTTTTTTATTAGAAGAATGCAACCTATGAATCATCAATTAGGCCTTATTTTAGGAATTGAAAGTTCCTAGTGGAGAGAATCAACTGAATACTATAGAATAAAATTATTAACAGGTCAGCAGATTTTAATCCAACAGTAAGGAAAGAGGCTTGATCCATGAGCTGAGGACAATCCTTGCCTCACAATTTTGTTCATCCACCCAATCATTAATTTCCTGGGTCAAACACTAATCAGCGATGTTCTACAAGGCTAGGTTTTAGAAATGAAAAAGTGAGTCTTATTTTTTCTTAACGTTACACTTCTGGCCATTTTCTTAAATTATTCCAACTAATTTCAATACTCTATCTCATAGTTTGAGCCTCAAATTCCACTTGCTTTTAACCATCCTTCTTAACTGAAAACACATACAAGTTTATATAAACCTCAACTTATTACATGTAAAGTGCTTAGCATAGGACCCAACACATGTAAAAAGCTCAACAAATATTTGCCATGGCTATTTTCTTAATTATTTTTCTTTTGGGATTCACTATCCCATGGACAACAAAAATTTCCAGGTCACAAGCCAACTGGTGCCAAGTACTGAAATGGCTGTGACACCTCACCCAACATCAGAGGCAAAGAGGACCCTGTTTGCCAGGGATGCAGGATAAAAGAGAGGCAGCACATCCTCACCATCCCTAGTTTACACAACACCTTCTTTTTTCAGCTTAGAAACCAAGGCCCAGCACAAGAAGTGTGATTCCAAGGCACAGAGCTTGTAAGTTAAAGATGGAAGCAGAACTAGGTCCCAGGCACAAGTGCCAATCACAGCATCTCAAAATTAAATACTGTTTCCTCCCTGCTATGACTATCAAGTTTCAATGATTATTGTTTATAATTCCTGAAAGATTATTTTGGATTAAATAAGAACGCTATATTCTTTGTCCTTCTTAATCACTAATGAGGGGAGTAATGCAGCTGCCAGATGGCTGACAGTACTGTATGGTGACTGTACACCAAAATGATGCCTGAATTAACTAGATACATGGAACTGAGTGATCTTGACAAGAAAATATGTCTGTGTGCAAATAAGCAGCTTAATAGAGCAAACTTGTTTATTCACTTGACCTCCATAGGAGTTCCAGCACCTACACTCTCTCTACTCGGAGCACTGTCTAGTAAATGCAACAAATTCCATGGCAGGAACTAGTGACAGTGACATCAAATGTACTTAATGTGCGGTCCTCAAATAGAAGTATAACTAAAACTAAATCATCAACTTTCTCCCAACCCAGTTCCCAATTATTCTTTTCATCACATAGGTTGGAATTTTGGGTTTATTCTTCCCTCTAGTTCAGGATCAGCAAATACATGACTTGTGTTCTTCTATGGGGCCACCCTTGCCCTTTGCAGACATCACTAATCAATCACAACTCTCCTTACCTCCTACCTCCATAGAACCTTACTCTTTCTCTTATACTTATACTCCCTTAAGGGCACCTTGCTAGAACCTGTATGTCAGAGCTGAATACTCATCCTCACCCAAAACTTCCAAGGGAAAGATCTTTGCTGGTCTTTCTCTGCATAATGTTGTCATGCATTACTTAGTTTCAGATTTACTCCTGCCCCCGTCAATCCCCTATTCAGCAACCTTTGTTGTCTCCTGTTGCCTACTACATGTTAACTCCCATTGAGTTTTGCACTGCTTTCACTACACCTATCCAACAATACTGCTCAGTTTCCTCCAGCAGATAGGACTCCAATTATATCTCCTTAGTTTCGGCACAGGAGTTCCCCCTACAGTGTCTGTGCACATGATAAACATGCATACCAGACTTCTTTTCTCAGATCTCCTTCATCCATCCAAAGCCTTCCCAAACGTGTTACACCCAGATCATGTCTTCCCTCTTCTACTCTGTCTACAGAAGACTCAGCCTTCTCTCAAAGAAGCTGGATTTTCATATATTGTGAAACACAGTTTAGAGTGGCTAATTATTTCATAGGCTTTCAACCACCTACACTTCTAGAGCATGAGAAAAAATTAAGAGTTGTGCAGGAAAACAGAGTTGTCAAAACACAGGTAGCTTTCTCTTAGTATAGTAACTTACAGACAGGATAAAACCTTGCACAGGATCCAGTAAGAACAACCTCTAAACAGGCGCAGAATCAGTAAATACTACCTTACCTCCTCAGCACGGCAATACTCAGTGTGTTTCTAAGGCTGAATATTTAGATAGGAAAAGCTGTTTACCAAACTTTGCAGATAGGTAATTAACCCAGAATGTAAACCAGAATTCGCTTCTTCATTTTACAGGATGACCAAGTTCCACACAAGTTAAAATGACTTGCTCAAAGTCATCCACAGAATATGAGCAGAATGAAATGAAACCCTTGCTATCCAGGGCTTCTGGCATAATACATAACTCTGTGAACCATAATGCCCACATAACATATAGACAAACCTCAACATCTTTTATTATGACACATTACAGTTTTCTACTTGGTTAACTTTTTCTATCAATTACCATAGTCAAACAACTGCCTGTACTTGAGATTTTTCTCCTTGCATATGTCTATAAGAAAATGTGCCTTTTTAGAAATGCAGCATTTTGCAATTGAATTCCTTAGAATTTAATCATATGGTTGGCACTGGATACTTTATCACAATAGCTCAAAGTCAGGCATGGTCTCAGCCACAAAAGACAAGTTGGTGACTTTTCCCCTAACTTTTTAATTTAAAAATGTTCTAACCTTAAAAAAAATTAAAAGTACAATGAAGATATATGGGCCTATCACCTACATTTGTAAATTAATATTTTTGCCATATTTGCTTTCTCTCTCCTTCAATGCTAAATAAATATATATGTATATGCATACATACACTGTGTATATACATGTATATATATTATATTCATTTTTTGTTGACCCATTTGAAAATAAGCTGCAAATATCTTGAGTCTTCCCCTCTAAATATATCATCCTTTTTCTTTAGCAACAAGGATATTCTCCTACATAACAGCTAAACTATTTATAACATACAAAAAATGTACCATTGATACAATAATACTATCTAATATGTAATCCTCAGTTGTCCCAATAAGATCTTACTTTTTAAAATCCAAAATCAAATCGAGTATAGAATCATGAATTGCAATTTTTACATGTCTCTTTCATTGACTTTAATCTAGCACAATCCTTCACCTATTTTTTTTTCGGGGGGGGGGGAGGAAATCTTTCATGAAATTGACACTTGTTTAAGATTTCAGACTAGCCTATCCCTTTTGTGAAATATCTCATGATCTGTATTTGTCTGACTGCTTCTTAATTACTAGATTTGGAAAGAATGCTCTGGGGTCTCAGATGTAACTTTCTCATTGTATCACATCAAGAGTCACATAACACCCTATTTTTGCATTATTGATCCAGATGTCATCATTTGAATTGACCCAAGTTTTATCATTGGTTAAGGTGGTATCCAAATTGATAACACTTAAAACAGTGGTTTATGCCGTAATCTATCTCAGAAACACATAACACACGATGGTATTGTTCAAAACCTCAAAGGATGCACATTTTTAGAAAATCTAGTGATAGAAATAAATGACTTTTTAAATATAACCAGAGAAATGTGAAAGAACTGACCAAAAGTGAGGAGACAGAGTGATGGAGAAAGAAACACCCTGGACTGAAAGCCAGGAATTCTGAATTTCCCATCCAGACCCCATCAACAGCTCACTGCAGAGTCCAGATGGCAGATACATTTCATTTCTTGTGGCAGTTATGATTGATTTGTTCTGGCTGCCTGGAGCACTGTGTTAAAAAGGATTTTAAGGCTGCATAATGACTTGGCCAAAAAAGCGCCTTAACTAATCATGTGGCACAGATTTGGAGGAAGAAATGATAGTCTATGTGTGGTAGATTAAATATGGCCACAAATTCTTTGCCACCCCTCCCAACAAGAGATGAACTCTATTTCCCCAAGCCTTGAATTTGGACTGTCCTTTGACTTTTGACCAGTAGAATGTAGGAGAAGTGACGCTATTCAAATCCCAGAACCTAAGCTTCAAAAAGCTCTGCAACTTAGGTCTTCACCTTCTTAGAACTCTGAGATGGGGGTGCATATAAAGAAGCCAGTCCAACAGCGTTGCTGGAAATAATAAATCTGTGACGTTTCAAAAGGCACTAAGTTTCATAGTAGTAGACAACTTACATAACAAGCCTCGATTTTTTGACCCTGGTCAATATCTCCCTTAACTCTGCCAGTCATCAGCTTACTCACCTATGAAGCAAAAGGGTTCTTCCTATTAAGATTAAGGAGCCTTCCAGTGAAAGATTCCAGGCTAGACTTAGATTGGCACTCTCAGCTCTATTCAAGGGAACCTACACACAGATTTCACGGCCAAGAGGATAAAAAGAAAAGGAGTGCAGTAGAAACTGAGAACGCGCTGTCTAGAAAGGACCATGGAAAATACTGGTCCAAACCTTTCATCATGAAGATGAGAGAACCAAGGACCCAGCTCTGAAATGATTTGTCTAATACCATAAGCAAGCCAGTGACAAACTCTGGTATCGCAACTTCCTCAAAACAATGGCCAGAACACAGCTGGATCTGATCCATTTTTTGATCCCCATACCTGACGGTGCCTCGGCTCGGCTCAGTATCTCAGCTTCCCCAATTAAAATGGCACATGCCAGGAGATAGAGACAGACACTGGGTTTTGGAAAAAAGGGAGCTTGGAACATGTACGGACAGGACATAGTAAAGACTGATATGTATCTCTGGCTAGGTTCTCTTTTTTGCTTATTTGCTTCATACCCACACTAAAAATCAAGTGGAAGCACTGGCTTCTCTCAGTATTCATTAATTTTCACCTGTCATTAAAGAACTTCCTATGCTTCATCTTTGTCTTGCTATTCTCTTCTTTAAGTATTCAATAAATGAGGTGATTAACCAGAATGGGCTTTATATCTTCTACGCAATTGAATTTTTTTAAGAAACCAAGACTGTCAGAAATGTTACTGCGGTTAAAAAATTAATAAATGAATTAATAATTACAGTTATTGAATTTCACCAATCTAATCAATTCTGAACCCAATTTTGTTATCATATAGAAAAGTTTCATAAGGAAGAGGAGTTGTATTACCTCCATCAGAAAGAGCATCTGACAAAAGATATTAGTGAATCCCCAGATTTTTCCTGCAAATGACTAATCATTGTAGTGATCACAAATATGCCCAGCAGAAAATTGGGCTGATTAAAAAACGTGATTAAGGAAGCCAATTAAACGTGCAATCTACCAAAAATCTGCCTTTCCACACAAAAGATAATAAAATGCTTATTTCTACTTTCAACGAGCCTCTTCTAAAGTAATTTAATTTTAAAAATTAATAGGCATAACGTACCTTATACCAATGCAGGGAATTAGAAAAGTGGGAAGAATGAACACTTTTTCTGATGACGACCATTATTATGGGTTAAAACTTAATTCAGATTTTTCTGAGACATGCCCTCAGTCTTCCTACATTGTAAGTTCTTCTTGATGGCTGAACTTTTGCTTGCTTTTTTCTCTCAGACCCTCCCCTCCTAACCCTCCTCCCAAATATGCCAAATCCCAGAACTTGTCTTCATTTTTTTTTTTACTGTCTGTTAAGGTTAATAATATTCAAAAACAAAAATAAAACTTAATTGTCGTAAAGGGGAAGAAAAGCCTAAATGGAGACGGTCTAGAACCACAAGGCTGTCATTTGAGGTAACAGGAATAATCCTGTCCCTTAGCTCACAAGAGAAATCACAGCCACCTCCCCCAAAAATGCTTCTCTCCCACCACACCCAACTATGACTTCATAATATCTAAATGATTCCATGGAGACAAAAAGCATTTTTATTCTATAATGTATCAAAATCTCTAATAAGAAAGGTATATTTAGACAAAAGTCTATTTAATAAAAGGGAAATTTTTTAAACGTACATTTGTTCTCAGCTGAAAAGCTCATGTTGAGTTAACTATGTAGCTCATAAAAGGACAGACTTTAGAGACAGAGAAAGAACAATTAACATGATTAAGGTAAATCAAAGAAAGCTCAAATGCCTTGAAAAAACATTATCTCAAAGCAATTGCTTATTTTTTAAGATACATATATTCCTAAGTATACAATTTCCAAAGCCCAATCAGATCATCTGGGAAGCCACAGGGTAGGAAGCGAGCAAGTTCTGTATTTCTTTTATGTTGGAAAATGAGTCCAATAAGTAAGCTTCAATTTACTTCTTATAGAGTACATTTCATGGGACCCCCAAGAAAGATCCAGAGGAGGACACATTTTGCATGCATTTTAATTGACCACTAGACAATAGCATGTTCTAGATATGTAGAGCTTTCCAGATGGAAATCAAGGCCCATGATGGCTACAGTCAGGAGAGTGTGGTGCTAAGAAAATAGCCCTGAATTCAGACCCATTTGGCTGCCCAGTTTCTCTGAGGTTTCCCAGACCTAATACATTCTGTGCATCAAATGCAATTAACTTTGTATTTCATTGAAGACTAGCAATAAAAGGGACCCCAGAGAATAACTCATCCAGGGCCCTCCTTTCACAGATTAAAAAATCAGTCTTTAAGAATAAGGTGAAAGGTCACACCGCACAACTGGATTGGAGAGCTCAACACACTCGATGTCTATTTTGAGTGCTCCCTCCTGCTTTGCTGTGGTGCTTGTGAAGTTGGCTGGGCACTTGGAGGATTAATTAGAAGCAGTACATCCTCTTACAGTGGAAAAGAGCAGGAATGGCTCAGGAGTCAGAAGACCCAGGTTTCAGACATACTTGCACCACTGATTAGCACTGCTATTCCAGCAAGTTGCTGAAATTCCCTAGAAGCTGGAAGATGTAACAACTATGATCATGGATTTTAGGAACACCTGGCCTTGCATCCAGACTCTTCCTTTCACTTGTCTGGTGGGACTGGACGTGTTTGTTAATCTACGTGGGATTCATCATCTCGTCTGAGTAAGGGAAATAATGCCCCTTTCTCAAAGGTTTTTGTGAGGATTAAATGAGATGAATATGCAAAATGTCATATACATGGTAGATGCTCAGATGCTAGTTTCCTTCCCACATCCTTATTTTAAATGTATTCATGTGCAAAATAAGGATACAACCTGCTCTATTTGACTAGTGTTTCTTGTCAATGGGTATTAACCCAAGGGCAGGTATATAAATACATAACTAGAACCACATAATCATTTCAAGTGTACACACACAGTTAACTCACCAATGCTTTTTGAAAGTTCATAATGGCATGCCTTTCATTAAAAAAAAAAAAAAAAAGGTCATTCATTGAAAAAGAGGCAAAAATATTACCCAGAACTTGATTTCTCTGCAGCTCTTTCCCACACACGTAGAGATTCATAGTAAAACCTTTCTAACCCCTCTCTCTCTGGGTTCTAATCCACTGTGTTAGAGAGTAAATGCTAGCACTTGAAATAATAATGCTTTTTTTAACTGCAACCTAACATAATTTATGAAGAGAAATTGTGGTAGTTCCCTATTGGGGAAAAAATGGTAATTGACATCACATTCCACATTTAATGCAATGTTTTCTACTGCACTTTGGATAAAATCCTAAATCCAGAGCACGGCCTGAAGTGACCCCATGTAACCAGACTGCACACTCTTCCGTTGCCACCGTATGCCCTTTTCTCTCTGGCTCACTGGACTCAATGTGGGCCAATTCCCCTGGATTTGTACAATATTGGGCACCTACTGTTTGCCAGGTGCTATTCCACGTACCAGAGATACTGCAGTAAAAGTATAAAACACACACACACTAAACAGAGAAATATCTCTGCCCTCATAATGCTTAAATTCTATGGGAAAAGATAGTAAAAAAAAAAGATAAATAAATTCTATTTATCTTGAGTTAGACATGGAATAGTGCTATGAAGAAAAAGAGCAGGGAGGGAGATGAGCTGTGTTGTGGTTGGTCTTCTTTCAGTTACTACCAGGAACCAACCTCTTCCTGCACCAATTATAGGCTTGCCCCTCTCCCACGCTCTTACTTAATTCCAGACATATCAGACTGAGTTCCATCCTTCAGTCCTCAACTTCCCAGATCAACAAAAAATGAAATTACAAAATGCAACAAGAATGATGAAGAGAAGCAGCTTTGTAAGGCTCATTCCCAGTGTCTACCGCTTGCATGTTTCCCATCAAAACAAGCATCACCAAAGATATTCCTCTTGAGCATCTAAAATCACTCACATGAGATGAGAAGGAAGAACAAGAGGCCAGGGTAGACAGGTGGGAAATGGCTCACATGTGTTGGGGAGGAGGGCATCAGGAGAGGGAATGGGTCAAGGTAACAATTGAAGAAAGGCTTCTTTTCCTCTTTCTTACCTGAGGTGATTATTGCAACACCAAAAAAAGATCATCAACATGGAATACCATCAGTGGCCAGTGGGAACTGATATGGCAAAAGACAAAAGCACTCTCCCTTTTTTTTTCTATTTTATTTTTTAAAAATTTTTTATACAATTTTTAAAGGTTACACTCCATTTACAGTCATTACAAAATATTGGCTATATTCCCCATCTTATACAATAAATCCTTCTAGCCTCTCTTATACCCAATAGTTTGTACCT
>RJWK010058465.1:0-13852 GCA_004363435.1 Platanista minor | reverse complement strand
AAAAAAAAAAAAAAGCCAAAAATACGGTTTGTCCTTTGTAGGAAGTGCTTGCAGGTTCCTGATCTGGGCAAAGAAATGACTTGAATGCATGGCCACGGCATTTCTGCGAATCTTTTTGGGAATGGGAAAGGACGTGTTTGGGATCGACCGCAGATGAAATGGCGGCCTGGGCTGCTCACTTACACTCATTGACCTTTGCGGATTGTTTCAAGCCAGGGAACAAATGAGTCCTGGAATATAAAAGCTCCAGTTGGGATAATTGCTGTATAGTTTTTTTAAAGGCAGCTTTTTAAAGGTGTAATTAACACAATAAGCTGTGCATATTTAAAACGTACAGTTTGATGATGTTGACGAATGTGTACGCATGTGAAACCATTGCTACAGTCAAGGTGAAGAAACCGTCCCTCCCCTGCGAAGGGTCCCGTGCCCCTTGGCGGCCCCTCCGGCCTGTCCCTTCCCATTGCCACCCCGGGCAGCCACCGGACAGCTTCCTTCACTCTAGATGGAGTTGCCTCGTCTACAGCTTTATATAAATGAAAAAGCTCCTTTTCGGTCTGGTTTCTTCCACTCAGCATAATTATCTTGAGATTCTTCTGTGTGGTCGTGTCAGTAGTTGCGGTTTTTGATTTTGTTTTTGCTCTGTTGTACGGATTTGCCACAGTTCGTTTCTTCATTCACCTGCGGATGCTTGGGATCCTTTCCAGTTCTCAGCTGTCACTCATAAAGCTGCCGTGAACGTTCCTTTACAAGTTTTGCCGGGACGTTCACGTCTCGTTCCCTCGTGTAGACACCTAGGTGTGAATGGCTGGGTCATGTGTTTGTGTGCAGGTTTGCCTTTCTAGAAACGCCGAGCTGGTCCAGAGCATCCGCACCACTCCCCGTCCCCGCCAGCACTTGCTGTGGTTGCTCTCTTGTTTCAGCCCTTCTAACAGGTGTGGAGGGGTATCTCATTGTGGTTTTAATTTGCGTTTCCCTAATGACGTTGGGCATCTTTTTGTGGGCTTATTTGCCATCTGTGTGTCTTCTGATAGTGAAGTGTCTGTTCAGGATTTGTTGGTTATTTAAGTGGAGTTGTTGAATTACTGGTGAATTTTGAGAGTTCTTTATATATTCCGAGTGCAAGTCCCTTTTCACGTTTATGCTTTGCAAAGCTTTCTCCCTGTCTGTGGCTTTCTTTTTTCTTCATGATGTGGCTTTCTTTTTTCTTTCTCTTTTTCTTCTCAAGAGTAGAATTTTAACATTTTGATCAACTCCAGTGTACCAGTTGGTTCTTTTGGACGGGGCTTTTGATGTTTTAGCTGAGAAATCTTCCCTAATGCAAGGTTACAGAGATCATCTCTTTTGTTTTCTTCCACAGATTTTGTAGCGTTACGGTTTACGTTTAGGTCTGTGGTCTATTTAGAGTTAATTTTGGGGAATGATGCAAGGTCTACATCCAAGTTCATATTTTTGCATGTGGATGACCAGTTGTTCCAGTCCCATTTGTTATAAAGACTATACTTTCTTTACTGAATTATCTTTGCAGTTTTGTCAAAAATCAGTTGTCCCTATGTGTGTGGATTTATTTCTGGACTCTTCTTACGTGCAATTAATTGGTCGAGTTGTCTATCTTTTTTTAACGGTACGCGGGCCTCTCACTGTTGTGGCCTCTCCTGCTGCGGAGCACAGGCTCTGGACGCACAGGCTCAGCTGCCATGGCCCACGGGCCCAGCCGCTCCGCGGCACGTGGGATCTTCCCGGACCGGGGCACGAACCCGTGTCACCTGCATGAGCAGGTGGACTCTCAACCGCTGTGCCACCAGGGAAGCCCTGTGGGAAGGTTTTTAACTATTCAGGTTATCTGTTTTAGGTTGAGAGTTGTTTTTTACAAGTAATTGCCCGATTCATTTAAATTGTCAAATTTATTGGCATGAGTTGTTGACAGTGTTTTCCTGTTAGCTGTAGAAATCAGGGCAGTGGCACCTCTCACGTTCCTGATGCTGATCATTTTTCTTTGTTTTCCTGATCAATCTGGGTAAAGGTTTATCAGTTTTACTGATCTCAAAGAACCAGTTTGGGTTCACTGATTTTTTTCTGTTATTTTTCTGTTTTCTATTTCATTGATTTATATTTCGATCTTTATATTTCCGTTTCTTTGGTTTACTTTGGGTTGAATTTGTCCTTTTTCTAGTTTCATATATTGGATGCTGAGCCATTTATTTGAGACTTTTTTTTTTTTTTTTTTTTTTTTTTTTGCGGTACGCTGGCCTCTCACTGTTGGGGCCTCTCCCGCCGCGGAGCACAGGCTCCAGACGCGCAGGCCCAGCGGCCATGGCCCACGGGCCCAGCCACTCCGCGACATGTGGGATCCTCCCAGACTGGGGCACGAACCTGCGTCTCCTGCATCGCCAGGCGGACTCTCAACCACTGCGCCACCAGGGAAGCCCTTTTATAGGGCTTTTTTTTTTTTTTTGATAGGGCTTTTTTTGTTGTTGTTTTGTTTGTTTGTTTTTTGGATGCACGTGTTATTTAGAAGTGGATTAGTTTGCAAACATTTGGGAATTCTCCAGCGGTCTTTATGTTACTGATTGTGCATCAAATCCCACCTGGTAAGAGCACCCACCTGTGTGACGTGGCCCGTTTGGAAGGTACCGAGGCTGATTTCAGCCCAGAGTACAGTCCATCCTGGTAAACCCTCTGTGCACGTTGGGGGAGCTGAGCTGGGGGCTGCTCCGAACCCTCAGGTCCAGGTGTTGGCAGCGTTGTTCACAGCTGCCGTCCGTCCTGGCTGGTCTTCTGTGTCTGGTCTTCTGTGTCCTGCTCTCTGTTATTGCGAGAAGAGAATTGGGATCTTCTGTCATGATTGTAGATCTGTCTCTGCAGTCAGGTCAGGTTTTGGCTTCATGTATGTTGTAGCTTTGTTATTCGGGGCATCCGTGTTTATGATTTTTTTTTTAAGATCATTTGACCCTTTTTATCAGTTATGAAATCTTCCTCGTCCCTGGTGAATACTCTTTGCCCTGAAACGTATTTTGCTTGATGTTAATGTAGCCTTTTCAGCTTTTGTTTACTTTTTTTTACTCCTGTGAATTTGCGTATCCCTTCCCACGCCTTTGCTTTCACCTGTCTTTACGTTTGAAATGTGTTTCTTGTAGGCTGCATATGGTTTTCTTATCCAGTCTTATAATCTCTGCCTTTTAATTGAAGGTGTTCAACCCACTAAGGTTTTCTTTCATTATTGACAGGATTAGGTGTGTCTTTCATCTTGTTCGTTTTTTATTTTTCCATCTGTTTCATTTTTCGTGGGTTTCTGCATTCCTTTGGGTTAATCAAATACTGTTTATGACTCCATCGTGTTTCCTTGTTGCCTTCTTTGCTGTGCTCATTTTGAGATTTTAAGGATTTGCCCGGGGCCTTAGCCTTTATCCTCGTCACCTTGGACCTGTCACCGTTCAGCACAGCACCTGCAGTGTGAGAACTTCACTGCAGTCTGCCCGTCGTTCCGCTCCTAGCTTTTTGCTGTCACGCATTGCACTTTTACACGTGTCATAATCCCCGTAATACGCCATTACGGCTTATGATTAAACAATTACTTCCTTTTTATAATAAATTGTTTTATTTATTTCTTTTTGGCTGCGTTGGGTCTTCGCTGCTATGTGGGTTTTCTCTAGTTGAGGCGAGCGGGGGCTACTCTTCGTTACGGTGTGCCGGCTTCTCATTGCAGTGGTTTCTTGTTGCGGAGCACAGGCTCTCGGCACGCGGGTTTCAGTAGTTGTGGCTCATGGGCTCAGTGGTGGTGGCTCGCGGGCTGTAGAGCGCAGGCTCAGTAGTTGTGGCGCACGGGCTTAGTTGCTCCGTGGCATGTGGGATGTTCCTGGACAGGGCCCGAACCCGTGTCCCGTGCATTGGCAGGCGGTTTCTTAACTACTGCGTCACCAGGGAAACCCCTAAACAATTGCTTTTTAAAGGCGCTTGAATAATAAGAGAGAAATTGATACATTTACTTATGTAGTAATCATTTCTAGCACTGCTTATTCCTTTGCAAAGATACAGATTTCCATCTGGTGGTGTTTTTCTTCTGCCTGAAGCCTGTCATTTTAATATTCCTTATTAGTATGGGTCCACTGGTGGTGAGTTTTTTGGTGTCAAAGCGTATTTACTTCCCCTTTGTTTTTGAAAGATATTTGCAGTGGGTATAGAATTCCAGGTTGATAGTTTTTTTTTTCCTTTCGGTACTTTAAAGATGCTGATCTGCTGTGGTCCTTTGTTCCTCTTTCTGGGATGTCTTTATGATTTTCATTTTATCACTGGTTTTGAGCATCTTGATTTTGATGTACTTTGCTGTAGCTTTATGTTAAAAAAAATTTTTTTTTTAATTAATTAATTTATTTGGTTGCACCAGGTCTTAGTTGAGGCAGGCTCCTTAGGTGTGGCAGGTGATCTCCTTAGTTGCAGCTCGTGGGCTCCTTAGTTGCGGCTCACCAGCTCCTTAGTTGTGGCACGTGGGCTCCTTAGTTGTGGCAGGCGAACTCTTAGTTGCGGCATGCATGTGGGATCTAGTTCCCTGACCAGGGATCCAACCCGGGCCCCCTGCCCTGGGAGCGTGGACTCTCATCCACTGCGCCACCAGGGAAGGCCCTGTAGCTTTCTTTATTTTTTTTAAAATTTATTTTTATTTATTTATTTAATTAATTAATTCTTTTTTGGGCCGTGTTGGGTCTTTGTTAAGGCGCACGGGCTTCTCATTGCGGTGGTTTCTCTTCCTGTGGAGCACGGGCTCTAGGCACGTGAGATTCAGTAGCTGTGGCTCACGGACTCAGTAGTTGTGGCTCGTGGGTTCTAGAGCGCAGGCTCAGTAGCTGTGGTGCACGGGCTTATTTGCTCTGCGGCACGTGGGATCTTCCTGGACCAGGGCTCGAACCCATGTGCTCTGCACTGGCAGGCGGATTCTTAACCGCTGCGCCACCAGGGAAGCCCCGTGGCTTTCTTTAGATTGCGTGTTTGGGGTTTATTGAGCTTTTGGAGTCCACGGTGTTTTTCAAGTTTGGAGAGTTTTTGGCCGTTGTTCTGAAGACTTTTTCTGCTCCCCCTGCCTCGTGCGGGAGCTCCAGTTACCTGTTGATTCACCATTTGAAGTTGCCCCCCTGCCCCTGCCCCCAGAGATGCTCTTCCCCTTCTCTTGGGTTTTTTCTCTCTGTTCCATTGTGAGCATCTGTGCTGCACATCCGTTCTGCCAGCCCATCCAGCATCGTCTTCATCTTGTGGAAGTTTGACTTCACAGACCTTCTGTGTCTGTGTTTAACTTCTTGAGCACGTAGATTCTGGCCTTAGTAATGGTTTTAACGTTCCATGTGAATTCCAAGTTTTGGTCTGTTTCAGTGGATTCGTGAATCTCTCTGCAGTGTGGTTCGTGTTTTCCTGCTTCGTGGGCTATAGACGTTTCGATGCTGAATGTTCTGAATTCCTGTAAATCTTCTCAAGCTTTGTCCTGGGGCACATTTCAGTTACTTGCAGGCAGTCTGATCCTCACAGGTCTTGCTTTTACGATTTCTTGGGTGGGTCCAAAGGAATGCTCCTTCTAGGGGTAATTATCCCCCCGCACTGTGGCAAAACCATCCTGAGTAGACAGGACTGCAAGGACTCAGGTACTCCAGCCTCCTGGGTGGAGCAGGGGCTGCTCCCAGCCCTGTGTGGGCCCCAGGCTCCATTCCCTTGAGTCCTCTTGGTGGGTCTTTCCCAGCCTCTGGCAGTGTCCTCACACGCGTGTGCCAGCCTGCACTCTGCCCACCCTGCCCACCCCCTGCGGCTCTGTCCTGGGCACTCCAGCTGCACTGGTCCCTCTGGAGCATCAGCTCTGTCTCCTCAACTCGGGGTGCCCTTGGCGCTGCCGTCTGAGAGCTCAAGGCAGTGAGCTTTGGGTGGCCGAGAGCTTCCACATCTCGGGGGTGGGGGGGCGGTCACCGTCCTTGGTCACGATGTCCAGTGCCTTCAGGGCGGTTGTCTCCTGGATCTTGTCTGGGTTTTAACTGGCTGGGGGATTGGTCCCTGTGACGCCATCTGGGCTGCAGGCGGGTCCTCTCCCCGTGGTGTGGTTACTGCCCCGAAATCGGCTTCCAGCTTGTCTAATCAGGCACTCTTTTCATAAACAACATTAGAAAAACAAGATCAAAAGTTAAAAAATTGCTGTCATCTTGCGGGATGTGGACATCTGGGGAGGCTTCTCTGCACGGGGGTGTGTGTGGGGTGCTCTGCGCTGCTGGAATCCCATGAAAAGCAAAAATAGCTCAAGACTTGAGCGGCAGACCCCAGGGGTGCTGTCGGCCCTAGGAAGGAAGGTGAGCAAGTCAAACTCCGAGGTGGAAGTCTTCAAAAAATATCTCTGAATTGTGCTGACTGGAATGTCGGTTGTGAGCAGATATGTTTTCATTTTTACAGTAATCTTGGCTACATTAAATTCGTTTTTGTTAACATTTCCATTACTGCCTTTTCAATTTTAGTCAGAATTGATTATGAACAAAGTGCCGTGATTTTGACTATTCAGAGTAGCAGCTGCGTCGAGCCAGCGCTTAACCAGTCTAGTGACAGGCTTGGTGTCCACGCGCTCTCCGTGGCACCTGCGAGAATGGGCTTGTGTCCACGTGCTCTCCTTGACACCTGCGAGAACGGACAGTGCTCAGAGTTGAGGACTTGGCTGTCGGGGAAGGGGGATTACCAGGTGCCACTCATTTCAGGTTGAGCAGGGACAGAGTTGTGTATTCTGCTTTTCAGAAATTTCCAGGCAGTGCGATGCCTTTCAGAGTGAGGAGGTGGCACATCGGTTATGCCGTCAGGGCGTAGCAGAGCAGTGACAGTGGCCTGTGCGCCCTCGTGTCCTCACGCTTAAATACCACATCTGCCTAGAGCCTTCCTTTAGGTCTGGAGGTATGGTCAGTGGCTTTGGGGCTCGGCCAGGCCGAGGGTGGGGCTGCATTCTCCTATACACTGTGGGGAGGAGCTCAGGGCCCAGCAGGTCAGGACTGTGCTGTGGTCTCACCCAGGAGGGGCGCACACGTCTGTGCCATGGTGAGCCTGGGCACCAGGGCACAGGTGGGGCTGTGGGCCTCCTACTTCCAGATTGTCCCTGGTCACAGGTTGCAGTGCCCCCCTGGTGGCTGCATCAGAACGGTTTCACCGGGTGGCTGGAGATCTTCCTGCGCAGCCCGGGTGGCCCGAGCTCTGGGGTCAGGGGGACAGGGCTGCTGTGGGACAGGCCTGGGCGCCGGGCGGGGAGCCCCTCGGTGGGCGTCACTCGCCCTGGAAGCCCCTGCCCCGGGGGTGCCTGACTGGCCCCAGCCCTGGACTGGCGGCCTCCTGGACGCAGGGCTCCAGCTCAGAGTACTAGTCGCGTGGCAGGACCTCAGCCCCGGGGAGCTGATCCACGTCGTCTTTGCTGTTGTTCTTGGTCTTCCCTGGCAGCCGGCAGATGCCCCCGTGTGTGCCCCCCCATCCCGATTCTTCCGTCCCAGCTTCTGGACAGGAGTAGCCTCCAGTGAGCACACGCGGGTGTTGGGCAAGGGGCCGGGCTCCTGCTGGGGGTTGCGGTGGGCTGAGCCACGGGGCCTCGGCCACAGCTGCACCTGATGGGGCGAAGTGCCAGCACGCGGGTCGGAGGAGGTGCTGGCCACGGCTTGGCTGCTGGGGGACGTTTTGCTTCCTGAGTCGGGAGGGGCCCTTGGGGGCACACGGCTGCCTGGGAAGTTGCATCCAGGGGCACAGGGCCTCGTCTGGCCCCGCCAGTGGTGCCGAGCGGACCACAGGGCGGCGACGGGGCAGGAGGCTGTGAATGCTGGGTGAGGGGGAAGGGGGGCAGGGCCGGCCCAGACCCCTGCCCGGTGCCCTTCCGCCCGGTTGTCACCGCGGCCCTCCGAGTCACTCTAGAGGGCTGTCCCGAACCATAATTGATTTGGTTTGTGGCGGTGCGGGAGAGTTGCCCTGCCTGGAGTTAAGAGTACAGTCCTTTCCCTGGTCGAGGGGGTGACTGACCTGGCTTGCTCGTGCAGGGCTGCAGAGCAGAGGGGCCGAGGGGCAGTGGGCGCACGTGGTGTGGCGAGGCCTGGCGCTCCTGCTGAGGAAGCTGCGGGTCGTCTGGTCAGGTCCCTGGGCGCTTGTGGGGAGCCAGCCTACGTTCAGTGGTACTGGGGGTCCACCCATCACTCGGAACCCACTGGGCTCTGGCTCAGGTGTCCCTGCCACGCGGGGCCCTCGGTGTGGCCATGCTGCTGGGGATTCTGGATGAGCTCCACACACCTGACTCCTCGCGGCCCTGTCTGGGACCTGCTGTGACGTTGACATCCATCGTGGACCTCTGGGTAGCACGTCCCCTGAGAGGCACTGCCAGCAGGCCCTTTGGAGGCCACAGAGCTGCGGGGCCTGCGTCCTAGCGGGTCTTTCTTTCTCTGGCTCTGCTTATCGCGCCTGGCATGGCAGTTTAGAACGACAGGCCTCACGGGGATGGGCGATGACCTCGAAGGTGGTCAGCGGGCGGGCAGGCTGGCGGGCTGTGTGCTGCGTCGTGCCGTGGCCCTGGCTGGTCCTTGGGGACGGCGAGGCTCGGTAGCGTCTGGTCTTGGGGTGTGACAGTGCGCTGCTGTCAACCCTCAGGAGAGACTGGGGTCACTTGCTGATGGAGCCCGGCCCCGGGTGCAGCCTGGTCGATGGCCGTGGCTGGCAGGTCCCTGCTTCTCCTGGCCTGTCGTCGTGACACGTTTGTGGGGGGGGGGTGGGGATGGGGCATGCGGGTCTGGCTCTGAGCCCAGAGCCTCAGCCGTCCCCACGTGTCCCCTGCGCCGTCGGGCGGGGTCTGGGCAGTGCCTGCGGTGTCCTGTGCCGCGATCCCTCCACCGCTTCTGCCCCACCCCCACCGGTGGGTTGGGTTCTCTTTGGTTCTCACGGGAGAGCGTCTGGGAGGCGTTGGCCCACCTCCCGAGGCCAGAGGCTGGACGCAGCCCTGGTGACCTTTGCTGGCCCCGCCCGGGTGTGGGGGTGTGGCCGCAGGTCCCAGCTCTGTCCCTGGTTACGAGAGGTCAGGCGGTCACAGAGGGTGAGGAGGCCTGCGGGCCCTGGGCCACCATCTGGCCATTGTAAAAGGGGCCATACACGTTTCTGGAGGGGGGCGGTGGGTGTTGGCCGCCCTCCCCTCCCCCGCCTGCGGGCAGACACTCCTGCGCCCTCCTCTCCTGGTGTCTGTGCCCAGGGTGAAAAGTTCAGGCCACCAGCCCCAGAGGGAGCTGGGGGTGGGGCGGAGCCACTGCCTGCTTTCCTCCGGGGCCCTGGATTCAGCAAACGCACCTGCTCCTCGCAGCGCGGGGCTGGGCTCGGGACAGTCGGACGTGATCCCACCTGTGGCATTCCAGGGACTGGCACGGTTCGCTGTGGGTGGCGGGAGCGCGGGCACCCCGGGATGCGCCTCACCTGTGGTCAGGCCCTCAGGCTGCCCCGGCGGCCCCAGGTGGAGGGCACCTGCCCCCAAAGGTGCTGTGGCCTCTGCCCGATGGCCGCGCCGTGGGCGGTGCGCCTCGTCCCTTTGGAGCTTAATTAGCAGGGCCCTATCTGGTGCCCTGTCGCCCATTTCCCACCGGGCATGAAGGGGCAGTCGGGGGACCTGCAGCAGCGGGGCCCTCGGCACAAAGGCTTGATGCTGCCCTGCGCCGACCCAAACGCTCCTTTATGCCGAGCTGCTCCCGCCCCACGGAAACCTTTGTCCCTCTGGGCCTGCCGGCACCCGGACTGCTCTCCGCCCCCGCAGGACCTCCAGCGCTGAGATTCAGCCCTTGTCCCTGAGGGTCTCCTGTGTGGCTGCCCAACCCATGGGGACTTGGAGGGCCCCTGGGGCGCCCCCTCCTCCCATCTGGGCCACTGCTGAAGGCCAGGAGGTGCTGATGACCTTCGTGCAGATGGCCTGAGAGGACAATGCCCGGGGAAGAGTTACCCAGTTTACAGAAGTGGCTTCTTGAAAAGGGGACTTGATCCCCAAAACAGGCAGCATCCTCAGGACAAGGGGCTGCAGGGAGGATGTGTCCGCCCCTTCGCTCGTTTCGTTTTCCCCAGGGGGCGCTGGCCCCTGTGGGCAGGTGCAGGGCCCGCCGGGCCGAGGGCCTGGGGAGAGACCCCCTGCCCCCGGCCCCTCACTGGCGCTGCAGGCCCGGGCCCTGCAGAGAGGCTGGGTCGAAAGGTCACTGCCCTGATCTTTACGCTGCGTCGCGTGTTCTCACGACCCCTCGCCCTCCGCACAGACAGGCAGGGCTGGGGCTTGACACGGCCTTTCAGGGAATGAAACAGGCTGAAAGGTCTGAATTGCAGCCCTGAGGTGACATGTTTCAGTAGCTGAAAAATGGAGTTAAAGCTGAGGAAACACACACACCACACACACACAGTGACATGTTTCAGTAGCTGAAAAATGGAGTTAAAGCTGAGGAAACCCCCCCACACACACACATACACACACACACACAGTGACATGTTTCAGTAGCTGAAAAATGGAGTTAAAGCTGAGGAAACACACACACACACACACACACACACACACACACACACGAGAAACCAGGATTGGCTGGAACGACACCACCTGCTAAAGCGAAGTGGGGTGGGAAGCCCTGGGTGGGAGGCCACGCCAGGAGCCCCCTGTTGGCGGCCGGCCCAGTGTGGGGAAGGCCTGCGGGACTGTCCGAGCAATGACAGGGGTCGACGAGTCCGTGTGCTGACCCTTCGGCGCTGCTGTCTCGCCCACGTCGTCCTTGATGTCGTCTGTGTTGCCGCAAGCCTGAGTCTCCCAGTTGCTGCCCTGGTTTGTGTCCGTCCGCAGCGCTGGGACCTCATTTCTCTTCCCCATCTCCTCTGGCCTGCGCTGGCCCTGCTTCTCTGGACCCTGGAGCAGGTGAGGTGTTTCTGCTCACAGGGTGACCCTGGTACCTTTTTAAACAAAGCCGTCCCTCTCGAGGCCCCGAGGTGCTCTGCTTGTAGCCGGCCTCAGATGTGCTCCTTCCCCGGGGGCGGCAGGTGGCAGAAGCCCGGCTCTTAGGTCCAGGGAGACATGGGTTATGTTGCCGCTGCCCGTGCCTGCAGCCGGTGGCCCAGAGTGTGCCGGGCCACTCAGGCTCCAACGACGGGGCTGCAGGAGCTGGAGCTGCAGGTGGCCGTGGAGATGGGTGTGGTGCGGGGCTCTCGCCCCTCCTCCCTTCCCGCTGCCCTGCCTGGCTCCCAGCTCTGTCCTTCCATTTTCTGTGTCACTGGGAGTAGGTGAGTGGTTCACAGGCTGGAAAGGCTCACGTATTTGGGGAAACCTCCCTCACACGTCTGTTCTGGTTCCTTCTGTGACTTTCCAGAGCACGTGTGCTGTGAAGCCTGTGCGTCTTCCCCACACTTCGGTGGACGGCACCCTCCACGCGCTCATGCCTGCCTGGGGCTCCGCGTCCACGCCCTGGCCACGTGCGTCCCCGTGCTGTTTCTAGAAGTGGGAGTCAGGTCGGGGCCTGGGGCGTGAGGGATGGCGAGGTGGACGCTGTGCCAGCCCCGTGCTGATCCCAGGAGGACAGCAGTGGTGACAGGGACCGCGGACGCGCACCCCTTCCATCATCTGTCGTCACTTTCGGTGGCCAGCACGGGGCAGCGTCTGCGGCCTCCTTGTTCTTGCGGGGACAGGCGCCGCGGTCGTGTCTGAGCTTCACTGTCCTTTGCCCACTGGTCCTTCAAGGTTCCTCCCAGCCTGGGCGGCCCACTCACCGGGGCTTTGGTTTTTGCACGAGCATTCTACCGCATCCTCAAATGTTTGCCGGAAGCTGGCCCTGTGGGAGAGCCGCGAGCACACTCTTAGTCCTCTCTGCCTAGGGGTGGGGGACTGGGGCCTCTTCTCTGCTACGGAGACGCTGGGGTCACGCGTGCCTTTGCTCTCTGGCCTTCATCCTCTGGGGTGGAGGTTGCTGTGTGTGGAAGAACTGGTGTCGGCTTTGCCACTGCTCAAGCCTCCTTCGCCCGCTGTGCCTGCAGCCGGCCCAGTTCCAAGTTCCAGTCCACACCGCCCGGCATCCTGCAGGGAGGTGGTCCTGGCCCTGCACCTGCCTCTCTGGGGACGGTGGGCGGGGCACACCCCAGGGCCACCGGGACCTGTTCTCCAAGCGCTCAGGTCACTTTCTATGCTCAGAAATTGTTTTCTTGGTGCCTAGTATTTGTCTCCAAAAGAACGGTGAGGCCCTGCAGTGAAAGGAGCTGCCTGGGTGCTGGGCCCCCAGGGGGAGGTCGGCCTGCCAGGCTCTGCTGCTCCCCGCACTGAGCGTGAAGGGTGGGCCCTCAGCGTCCCTGTGCTTCCCGGGGTCCTCCTGGCCCACCCTTGGGGTTGTGCCCCCACCTCGATGCTGCAGCCTTGCCTGTCGGAGGGTTGGCTGCTCTCCTGTGACGCTCCCTTGTTAGCGCTGTGGATTCTCCCTGGGAAAGGTGAAAAGCCTCCCCGGTACCTCTGTCTTGATGTATGCAGGACCCCTAGCCTTTGAGGTGTTTGCCTTTTGTTCCAAAACGGGGGCGGTTCTTGGGCCCCTGTGTCCATGCGTGCGTTTGCAGAGAGCATCGTGTGCGTGTCGTGGCCTCCGGCTGCTCCCCCGCGAGGGCGGGTGTGGGGCTGTTGACACAGCCGGGCTCCATCCCGGGGGGCGAGGAGGTGGGTGTCCACAGCCACCAAACCTGGCTCTGGGGGAAGGGTCTCTGGCTGACCACGGGGCTGCTTGTTCTGTTTAAAAAGAAAGACTATTTTAAACCTTCCAAATTTAAAACTTTTTGAGGCTCGTGACCTTTCGCTTTCTGGGTGCATGTCAGCAAGGGCTCGCTCCACCCTTGACGGCGGCCCTGCTTCATGGTCGCCCCCAGCTGGGGTGGGGCCTGGCCGCGCTTGCAGGGGACACGCAGTGTGCACGCCCCCTGTGGCGAGAGCAGCCTGGAAGCAGGAGCCCTGTCCTCGCTGGCTGTCTGCGTCACTCTTGCTTGCTGCCTCCTGGCCCAAAGTGGTTGCTCAGGCCGAGCCTTCACATCCACGCTCAGGAGAGGCTGGCACCATGGGCCGGATGGAGTCACATGGTCTCGCGTCGTTGCAGGGAGGCCTTTCAGCTGAGCAGGGCGTGCTGGCTTGCAGGTCTGGCCACATGGGCTCAGGCCTGGCCCCAGCCTCACCTCCTCTGTCCTTGCTGGGAGGCCTTGTGGGGCAGCTGCTAAGAGGGGCCCCGGGGCCAGACTAGCGGCTTTTCTGGGGCCATTCTTGCAACATGCAGATTCCTAAACTTGCTTTGAAGACGACTCCCAGTGGAGAAGTCCCCACCTGGTCACTCCCTAGGCAGAATCACGTGGTCCTCACGTGTCCCTCTCCCTCAGCCCCTCAGAGCAGGGGCCTGACCTTCCTGTTCTGAAGACAGGCCTCTCCGTGGGTCCTGGCGTGCTGGGGGGAGATGGGGCTGTTCCGAGGCTGAATATAAGCGGGGTGTCTGTCGGGGCTGTGCACGGTTAGCGGGCATGTGGCCCTGAAGTCCGGGCCGTCAACCACCACTGTGGCGTTTTCATTTCTGATAGGTGCGCAGCCAGGTCCCACGCGGACCTGCAGGGCTTAGCCCTTTCCTGTGCCTGCTGCCAGGGGTGGGCGGAACGGCAGGAGCGCCCGTGAGCCCCAGGGCGTCTGTGGAGATCAGTTCTGGCCTTGGGTGGGGACCCTGAATGTCTGGGCTTCCTTGTTACGGCCAGAAGGGTCCCTAACCCTGCAGGAGGTGGAGACCACCTGTTGGAGGGCCAGTGCTGGCCGGACTCCTGAGCTCGCAGAACGTGGGGCTGCGGGCCCAGGGTCTCCATCCCAGCCATCGCCTCG
>RJWK010058464.1:0-13852 GCA_004363435.1 Platanista minor | reverse complement strand
GGGGGAGACTCCCAGCTTTGCCAGCTTCTCCCCACCCCCAGCCCCTTGCCTTGGGCCCTTTGGACACCCCTCCCCACACCCTTCATTCTAGGACTGCTGAGGTTCGGGGTTCTGCAGCCACTCCCAGGCCTTACAGCCCACTCCCAACGACCTGCAAAGAGCTAGTTCCAGGGGTGCAGGGAAGAAAACAAAACATGCCCCCCTGCAGCTGGGCACAGTGTCTGAAATTCCACCATCACTGCTTGTCCCTCAGGTTGTAGGCCTGTTTTCAGGGGGGTGAGAAGAGGGTATAGCTTTCAAGAGACTGGAACAGGAGAGGGAACCAAACAGTCTGTAGCCAGGCACAAGGACACAATCAAGACATTGTTTCCACCAATGTTTGTTGGACAGCGATGGTGTGCGTGACTCTGTTTGGTGTCAGGCTCCTGGGCCTTGTCCTTCCAGACTTGAATCCAGGGTGGAGCCCAGAGTGGGGAGCAAAGGCACTACCTCAGGGTAGGAGGGTCAGGGGAGACTTCCTGGAGGAGGGGCATTGTGGCTGGGGCTATGAAGGATGAGTAGGAGTTCTCTAAATGGGAAAGGCAAGGGCATTCCAGGTGGTGGGAACTGCATATGCAAAGATCTGGAAGCAGGAAATAGCATGGGTGGTTTTGGAAAATCCAGGGTGCCTGGGGTGACCATGGGAGGGAGAGACTTTTCTGAAAGGATGACAGAGGGAGAACTGGGCTGGGGCCTTCAAGGACGGATTCCTGGAGATGGGGGCTGGAAACACAGAGAGAGGAATGGGTCTTTAATGCATCTCGCATCCCTGGGCCCAGCTGTCTTTGCTGAGAGGCTGTGGGATTCCTCTGCAGATGCAATTTTCCTGGTCCCCCAAGGTGGGGCAGAGGGGTCTGGGGCTCAAGGCCCTTGAGGGGAGATAGGGTCTTCCCTCTGCCCTGTGAGCATCAACTGAGCAGGCGTCATGGGAGGCTGGTTCTCCCTATTTCGCAGCTGAGAAAACTGAGGCTGAGCGAGCAGGAGGGATCTTTCCTTATGCTCCATGTAATTAATTCCCAAGCCCTAAGCTACGTGTGCCAAGCTGTGTAGTAGGACGAAGCAGAGAACAAGACAGGCCCGGTGCCTGCTGTACTTGGCAGGGCAGGGGTGTGGGTTAGGGGGTGGACAGGAGGCTTTCAAACCAGCCAGCCAGCCTCCTGGACTTTCAGGGGAGGTAACGGCCACAAAGTAAGCCTGATGGGGCCTGGGACACTTTGGCATGGGTGTTCAGGAGCGGAAAGATCTTCCCTTCAAATCCAAGTGAACTCAGGCTTTGGCTGGTCCTGGAAGAAATCTAGCAGGTGGATCTCACATCCCAGATGAGGAAACCGAGGCCCAGAGAGGGGCCGTGCTGAAAGAGCTCAGTGTGTCAGGGACCCAAGGCAGAATTTGAACTTGGGGACATGGAAGAGGTGACTTAAGTCCCCTGGTTCCTAGGAAACCAGTGGGAGGGTTTGAGTTGCATTGGGGTCTGTGCCTTGGTTTCCCTTTCTGTCAGATGGTCAGCTTTGTATGGTGTCCTCCTGGACACTCCTGGAGGACCCATGTCCCTCACACCACCCACTGGGCCCCATGCCAGCTACTTAGTCGTGCCAGGCCTCATTAGGCTGATTCTGTTATTCCCCCACAAGGGAGGGCCCCCTGCCCGCCCCAGATGCCTGCGAGGCCGGTCCCAGACCAGCCTGGCTAAGCCAGACTGGCCTGGTATGGTTGAGGTGGGAATTTTACGGGCCAGCTGCAGAGGGCCGGGCCAGAAACGGCAGGTCTGAAAAGCTGGTGGCCCCACCACCACCACACACACACACACACACACACACACACACACACACACACACGCATGCACGCGCGCGCTCCCTGGCCCAGCCTTCCCGAGAACACACCCGAGTAGCGGCCGGTACAGGAAGAGGGCTCCAGGCACTGGTGGGGAATGGAGGGCTGACCCTGCGGGGCACAGGACACCCCCTTATCTTTCCTCATCTCCCTGTGCTGTCCCCTGGCCGTTTGCTCCGGTCACACCGGTCCCCTTGAAAAGCCATCATCCTGCCTCTGAGCCTTTGCTCGTGCGGTTCCCTCCACCTAGAACACTCTTCCAAGATCTTCACATGGGCTCAGCACAAATGCTGCCTCCTCTGGGAAGCTGTCCTTGACCACTCAGCTTAAAAGCAGCACCAGTCACTATCTCTTCACCTTGTTTTATTTGGGGGCTGTTGTTGCACTGTCAACCTCTAAATTACCTTGTTTCTTTTCTTTCTTTCTTTGGCTGCGTGGCTTGCGGGATCTTAGTTCCCCAACCAGGGATCGAACCTGGGGCCCCAGCAGTGGAAGCACTGAGTCCTAACCCGTGGGCCACCAGGGAATTCCCTAAATTACCTTCTTTCTTTCTTTTTTTTAAATTATCCATCTCCCTGATTGGATGGTGAGCTTGGCGAAGATGGGGGCCCAGGTTGGCCTTGGTCATCCTGAGTTCCCTGGCTGGTGCAGCACACAGTAGGCACTCAATAAGTGTTGGGTGAATGTGTTGGGAGCAGAACCCAGACTGGCACACTGGGCTTTCTGCCATGTGGGCCATCTGTTTACTTGCTAGTTCTGCTCTGCTGTGTGTCTTTGAGAAAACCTTTTACTTCCCTGGATCTCAGCCCCACTGCCCTCCCAAGCAGCAAGACCCTGCTTCTCCCTTTCCCCCCAGCATCACCCTCATTACTGGGGTTGTGGCGACATTGAGAGAACAAGTTTAGAGTCAGACCCAGGTTCAACTGCAGCTCAGCCACTTAATTTCTGTGTGACCTTGAGTGAGTCACTCTACCTCTCTAAGCCTCAGTTTCCCTGTGTGGTAAATGGGGCTAATAATAATAATAATAACATCTTTTCCAGGGATTGCGGGGAGAATCAAACATGTGGAAAGCACTTAGCAGAGTGCTTGGCACTAAATAAATGGAATAGCCAACATTGCCAGGTGTTAGTGTTATTATTCTTGGTCTTGTTGTTGTTATTAGGGAGGCCATATGGTACAGTGGTCAATAATGTGGAAGAGGGGGCACTGAGGCTGGGGCTTTGAGGGGTGAGTAGGAGTTTCCCCAACCACCTGAGTTCAAAACCCAGCTTGGCCATTTACGCTCCGTTGGATCCTAAGGAAGTCACTTCAGTCTTTTGGACCTCAGTTTTTCTGTCTACAAAATGGTGATAAAACGGTCCACACCTTTCTATGAGGCACTACATGTAAAGTGCTTAGAACAGCACCAATGGTGTTGTTTGCTAGTGTTAGTATTAGCTAACTTTTTTTTACTACTATTATTAACACAAAGCAGCCAACACAGTCTTCCCCAGAAATCACCCTCTCTGTATGTCCACCCCTCAGCCTCACTTTGGCAAAGATTGACCCAGCGCCCCTTAAGACAAGCTCAGGACCCGCGACTTGATTCTCAGAGTAGCAGGGAGCCAGTGATGGTTCTAGCAATTGGGCAGCAGGCAGCTCCTGGGCTGGGGGGAAAAAAGGAGATGCTGGGCTCCCACCTCTGGGCAGGCCTGGAAGGTTCTGCTGGGGGTGTCTGTGCCTGCACCCTCCCATGAGGCCACCCCATAGGCTGGCCCCCGGCCCCCACAGATGTGACATCGGAACCAGCTGTGCTAGCCAGATGTTCTTGGTTTACTCCCAGATGTGCGTTGCCGGCTTGCGCCTACCCCGGCCTCCCAGTTCCCACCATGGGGTGGGGCTGGGCCCTGGGCCCTCCAAGGGAGGGGGCACATTTTTGTGGGCTGTGGAATTTGTTTCTTGTTTTGCAGAACCATTGAATCTTGTCTTGAGAGAGGCGCAAGTCCCGCCCCTCATGAGGCCTCAGTTTCCCCATCAGTGGAAACCTAGGGAACCCCCAGGGGCCACCTGGGGGAAAGGAGATGAACAGGGCTGCCCTGGGAATGGCCCCAGACCTGTAACACTGATGGAGGAAACAGAATTAAGGGCGTGCAAGCACGTGTCTGATGCTCGGGGCCCAGCTGCTGCAGGACATTAGCCAGGCCTGCAGGACTTCACTGAATGGAACGGCCCTCCAGATGAGCAAGGTGTCCTGTGCAGCCCCTTGTACAGATGGGGAACTGAGGCTCCAAGAGGGGGAGGAGCTTGCTCCCACGTTATCCAGCCAGGAAGAGGCAGACTGGGGTGCGAATTCAGCTGTCTGCATCCCAGGTGTCACAGCATTCAGAAGTATCCTTCCTCAGGGCTAGCCCACACGTGCAGGCCGCCCCCCAAGCCACCCGGTCTTTCCCACAGTTCTGGGCAGCCCGCCTCGGGCCCTTTCTGAAGTTGGAGAAACAGAAGTACGGGAGGACCAGAGACATGTCTGGGAGTGAAGCACAGCGGAAGAACGGTGCTCCTGGAGGGAGGCACCACAGCTCCACCTGGCAACGGTGGATGGAATTACCAAAGCCCGCCCTTGCCTTCAGAGGACCCAGCCCAGGGTGCCCCTCCAGAAGCACCTCCTCCGTCCAGCAAAGACAGAAGTGGACCCAGACACTATTTTGGCAGAACTGGGCAAGACGGAGGGAACTGCGGCTGGGAGGGGGCAAGATGGGGAGCAGGAATGGCTTCCTGGAGGAGGAGCTCTAAGAGCTGGGGCTTTGAAGGATGAGTAGGAGTTTGCCTGATGGAGCCAGGCCTCCCCAGACTAGAGAGATGAGTGGATGGAGGGAGGGTTCCCCTCCCCTCCTTCCTCTTCCTGGGAGCAAGCATGAAGTAGTTTCCTCCCTGAGGTCAGGAGCTCTGTAGGACAAAGGCTGTTGACCCCGGGGACAGGTATGCCTGGCGGGCGTTCCCTAGGAAGCTCGATGGAAAGGTGGAGCCCTGGAACTTAGTCGGGACATCAAGATAATAAGCAGTGTTTCCTGGTACCATCAAGGAAGCTGCCAGAAACACCCACATACCCTCACCCTACTTCTCTGCTCTCTGAATAACTGGAGGTTTCCGCCTGGCTGTGTCTGTGGGCTACTCATCTCCCCTCTCTGAGCCTCAGTTTCTCCTCCTTCCCTGCCCCAGCCCTGGGCACTCTGTGGCCTCCAGCTAGAAGTGGAAGTCTATCCCAGATCCCTCTTGCTGCAGTTCAGACCGGCCTGGCCCCCAGGAAGGGAGGTGCCCCCTTCCCTGGGAAGTGTGGATTCTCCAGGGTCTGGACATTGTTGGGTTGGGAGGGGACCTTGGGCCAGGCCCTGTCTGGGCAGATGGGTGGCACCTGAAATGCCAGCAGGTGTGGGGCTGGGCCGGGTACCAGTGGCCCTTTCCCCTGGGTCGCTCTGCCCCCTCCCCCACTTCCTTTCTTCCCACTTGCAGCCTGTGTCTGTGCCGCTCACTCTCCCCCCGGAATCTCTGCAGCCGAGGGCCCGCCACCACTGGCAGCGTGATCATGTGTGTGCCCCCCAGGTGTGTGTGCACGTGGCTGGGATGCGGGATGCACGCACAAGTTCAAGTGCTCACAGGAGGGCTTGGAGGAGGCATGTGTATGGTGTGCCCATTCTCTGTGTCAGTGTGCAAGAGAAGGTGCTTGAGTGTGTGTGAGTATCGAGGGTGTGCGGGAGCTTCCACGGGCACGAGAGAGTGTAAGGGGTGTGATTGGGGGAGCTCCTGAGTGCAAGTCAGAGGGCGTGTGTGCACGTGTGCAAACGCTAATGTGTGAGTGGTAGCGCTCGAGGGTGATCATGTTTGTGCATAAAATGCCCACGTGTGAGAGTGAAACACATTAGCATGTGAGTGTGGTGGTGTTCAGGTGTGTGAGTGTAATTTTGTTTGAGAGTGTGTGAGAACACTGAGTGTGTAAGCGGGATGGCATCTGAGCGTGCGAGAGCATGTCGGAATGTGTGAGCGGGGTAGTGTCCGAGGATGTGTGTGCAACAGTGTTTGGGCACATGTGAGAGGGTGTGTGTGTGAGTGGGTCAGAGTGTATGTGAGCATGGGAACGCTGGGTGTGAGGGTGAGCCCCCAAGTGTGCCGTGTGAGTGCCCGCCTCCCCTTGACTGGTCCCCTCCCTGTGCCCTCCGCCACACCTGCTCCCTGTCAGGTCTGTGCCAGAGACAAACCAGTTGGGTGACCCCCATACAGAAAGGCCCATTGTTAACAGACGCTTATCAGCTATGCCTGCCGGGCCCCCTCCACCAGCGGCCCCCTGCTTTCCTGCCCCCCATCAAAGCTCTGGGGGGGGGGTCTGCGGCTCCAAGGGCTCCTATGGCTGGGCCATCTCAGGGATGGAGACCCATCTACCCTCTCAGCCCCCTATTTTAGGCCGGTGCTGTGCAGGGGTCTTGTTCCAGTCTTAACAGGGAAACGGAGGCATGCCACTCCAAGACTTGGGTGTGAGGACAAGCAGGGTGCTGGGGGTCCAGAGAGGGCTTTGCCCACCTGAGGTCTTGAGCCTGGGTGGGTTTCCCTGCCTGTCTCCCCTTCCCAGGTTGGGTGAGGCCACTAGAGTTCTAATCTCAGCTCTGTGACCCTGGGCAAGTCAATTCATCACTCTGGGTCTCAGTTTACCCATCTGTAAAATGGGGACAAGGACTCTTGTGAGGTTGAAATGACTTAATAATATGCATTAAGTTTGTAGAATGGGATCTGGCATAAAGTAGGGGCTCGCTAAGAGTAAAGACAGTGGGTTTGGGCACCTGACAAATGCAAGGGCTGACCTCAGCTTGCTGCACAACCTTGAGAATGAAATCTTCTCCCCGCAGCCCACAGGCCGTGCATGACCTGTCCCCATCCCCTCCCTGCCCTCACCTCCTCCCGCGCTCACTCTGCTCCAGCCACACGGGGCTGCCTTGATGGTTCCTTCAACAAGCCAGGCATGGCCCTGTCCCAGGGCCTTTGCACTTGTGCTGTGTCCTCAGATCTCCAGGCTGGGCCAGGGTTTGTTTACATGCTCCCATGTCGGGGAACTCATTGTCCATCACCACCACCAACAGTATCAAATACCACCAATAGTGTAAGGTCCTCAGAATAACTCCACAGCATTTGCTCCCCGGCATGTGGTGTGTGTCGTGTCAAAGAACCAGGGTGTGAATCCCAGATCCTTTCCTATCTGTGCCCTTGGCCGAGCCCCTCTCTGTTTTGTGCCTCAGTTTCCCCAGCTGTAAAATGGAGGTTATAATGCCTCCTTCGTTGCCTCAGCACCTGGTCTGTTACACAGCAGGCGCTTAATAGGTGTCCTTTGTTACTTACTGTTTGCCATAGTTCCAGTGCGGTGCATCAGTGGGGCGGGGTAGAGACGGTTCCAGCCTTACTGCTCTTAACCACGCTCCACCCCACCCCCGCCGCGCGCCACCGCATGCAAATCACATGCAAACGAGATGCAAATAGCACGCAAATAACTGCTCAGCTCAGCTCTGGCCAGCCTGCGCGGCCCGAAACACGCGCGTGGGGGCGCCCCGCATCCCGCGGCCGAGCCCAGGCGCTGACCGCCGTCCAGCCGGGCTTTCAGCTCTCCGTGTAAATGTTTACACCGGGCCGGCCGCCAGGCCCCGCGAGGTCCGACACAAGGCAGCCGGGCGGGGGAATGTAAACGCGGACTGGAGGCCGCTCAGTGGCGGGGAGCTTCTTGGATAGGGTGGAGATGTGGAGGTGCTCCTGGGTTTTTAAACATCTACTGCGAGAATGACGCGACTAGGCAGCCACAACACTGAGTAATCGGTGCCCTAATGGGGGACGCTTAGGGCATTGTGGGGGCCCAGAGAATGCCCCTGCGCCGGCCTGGGGCTGGAGGGGAGGAGCAGTCAGGGAAGGCTTCCTGAGGGAGCCGCCGCCGTCCAAGCTAAGACTGAGAATGTAATGGGAGTGGGAAGCAGTGGAGAAGACAATGTTCTGGATGGAAGAACCCGCTTGTGCAAAGGCCTGAAGGTGGGTCGAGGGCAGCTGTAGTCCTTTGCTGCCCACTTCTGGGCATCAGTTTGTCTGGAGGGGAAACCTAGGCTCAGAGAAGGTCAGGAAGTCACTTCCAGGACATCAACATGTCTCAACCCCAGGGCTCCGGCCTCCCGGACTGTATTCTAAGCACCACCTCTCCTCGCCGCCATGGTCCCACAGTGCCCCCTGCTGGGGATGTCCTCACCTCCGTCCACTCTTCCCCCAATTCACTGGGCTCCAGCCACCCCCAGCCTCCTGGCCGGATTGGCCATCTGGGGTCACCGCCCAGGACCTTTGCACTGGCTGTTCCCCCTGCCTAAGGTGCCGTCCTCTTCTGCCTGGCCAACTCCTACCTTTGTTCAGGTCTCAACTTTCCTCAATCCTCAGGAAAGCACTCTGGGACCCCCAGATGGGGGTGGTTCCCAGGTTACCCCTGGCACAGTGCCCACCCCGTCCTTGGCAGCGTTCTTCACAACCTTGTTCAGTGGTTGCTTGATGAATCACTTCTATGTTATGATTGATCATTAAGCAGGAGTGGTTCAAAATCAGGGGCCCCACTGTATCTCCGGTGCCTGGTCCAGCACCCCGTGCCCGTTCATTTGTTGCCTGACAGACAGACGGAGGCCGTGTGGCTGACCATCCCGTGCATGCAGGCTGAGGATGCAGCGCTGGAAGGCGGCGGCCTTGGCCTCGGTGCTCTGCAGCTCCGTGCTCTCCATCTGGATGTGTTGGGAAGGCCTGCTCCTCAGCCACCGCCTCGGACCCGCGCTTGCCCCGCTGCGCCGGCCGCCTCGCACCCTGGATGCCCGAGTCGCCCGCCTGGCCCAGTGTAAGCCCTCCCCCCTGTCTTGGGTCAGATACCCCCCAGCGTCGCAGCGGCCACAAGGGTGGAATTTCACGCAGTGGAGCAGGGCCACAGAGACTCATTTTAGATGGGGTGGAGGGAGGGTGCAAATCCCCACAACGGCCTGGCAGGGGTGTCGGAGGGGATGGCCGCTGGGAACTGGGGTCTCTCGTTTCAGCTGTCACAAGGAATTAGGCTCTAGCCCTGAGGGGCCAGGGGACCAGATGGTGATTAGACCTGGGCATTCGGCCTGGGCGGCCACTGCAGCGCAGCAGTGGGTGGAGGGAGAGGGAGGCCGAACCCGAGGCCCTAATGACCTGCCAGGGTGGACAGGGACCAAGGGGAGGGGGAGACAGAGAGACGCCTGGAAATAGGAAGAGTCCTAGCAATGGGGAGAGAAACAGGAACAGAGAGGCACAGAAAGAGAGAAGGGTGGGAGAGAACGACGTGGGAAGAAGCTGGGAGGTATAAAAATGGAAACGCGCACCCCGGCGGGCATGGCTGCCACGGCCCAGCTCCCCACTCGCCCCTGGCGCCTGCGCTCTGCAGGTTCTGTGGGGCCAGGGCGGTGCGTGGGCCTCGACTTCTTGTGCCCTCATCCACACGTGCACCCGCGCGGGCGGGGCACAGGCGTGGCCCCCCGTTGGTAGGGGTTGCGTGCACGTCCGCACCCGCCCTGCCGGCCTACACAATCCTTCTTTCTTGTCCTCACAATGGACAAGGGTGGCCTCAGGCGCAGGCTCCACTTCCGCCCCTGCCACTCCCCTCTACAGGCGGGCGAAGTCCTTCCCAGGATGCTGAGTCCCAGAGACCCGGGGGTGCCCCCCAAAGCTAGCGCCCCAGGCCCAGGGGGCAAAGCACCCGTGGTGGAATTTCAGGCACTGGGGAGGATCTCAGCCCATGGTTGGGTCCTGCCTGCCTGGTATCCTGTCCCCGGAACCAGCCCTACTGGGGGAAGGGAATGGCTCCCGATCCCCCAAAGTCCCAGTGTTCTAGGCCCTGGGACTAATGTGCTGATGGTGGAATTTCAGGCTCGGGCCAGGGGGGTGCAGACCTCATCATCTCTTTGTGTTCCAGACCCTGTGCACGTGGCCAGGCCTGCTGGAGGAAGGCAGAGACAGATAATATACTAGAAGATTATTCATTGTTTACTTGAAATTCACATTTAGCTGGGCATCTGGCATCTGTTTCTTACCCGGCGGCAATCCCTTGAATTAACTCTCTAGATACACGCCTTTGGGGTGGGCACACTAAATCGTGGAATTTTAGGCATCAGAAGTGAGCCAGGTTCAACCTAACCCCAGAGCAGGCAGTGTTGGCCACCCTGCTCCTGCCCTTGGGCATCAACAACTCAAATGATGCTGCTCGGTGCCCCCGCCCACACCTTTCCACCCTCCCGGTCCCGGCCAAAGTGGGGACTCTGCAAGTCTCACTGAGCAAACAAGGAAACTGGGGCACAGAACAGGGCCATCGCCTGCCTGAAACTACAAGGCTGACAGTGGCAGAGCAAGGCTCCGAACCTGGGCTTGTCTGCTTTCTGAGACCCACTGTGGGAACAGACACACACCCAGGGTGACAGACAGCCCTTCCCCCTCGGACCTCCCAGGAAGCTATTTCTTTTGACAGCCAGGTGCGCCAGCCTTGGGGGCAGGTGCGGGCTAAACTCAGGATTTCCTCTCCCAACTGCAAGTGTGGCTGCCACCTGCTCAGGGGCTGGGAGCCCCCTGCCTGCAGACCCACTGTCAACACTGCCAGCCACTGCAACATCTGCACTTATCTCCTGGGGCTGAGGAGTACTGGGGCAGGGGCAGCTGCTTGGGAAATCAATGCAGACTGTGGGGTCCTGGGGACGAGCAGCTGTGGGAGAAGAGGGCTGGACTTGGGACAAACCTGGGCACACGATGGAAGCAAAACTGCTGTTTGGGCTTCTCTCTCTCTCTGCCACTTGCACCTGTCTCGGGCACGTCTTTTTCCCTTTGGATGCCCAAGTTTCCTCACCTGTAACATGGGGTGGCCCAGCATAGGGGTGGGGGCAGCTGGGGCTGAGTAGGAACAGGGATTTGGATCACCACACCCCCTGCTGAGCCCTCCCTTTTCTTCAATGAGGCGAGAGCAGCTCAGGGAAAAGGGGCAAAACCCCCAGTGCTGCTCTGCATAGGGATGGGGTCCACAGAGAGTGCTGGGGGCAGGGGGTGTCCAGAGCAAGACAGACACTCGAGTCAGCTCAGCTCAAGGTGGGGCAGGCTGGAATGTGGTACAGTATGTGCCAGGTTCTGAGCAGTCCATCGTAGGTGTAGGGTGCAGAGAAGGGTGTCAGTAGCCCTGGGGACCCAGCGTGTGGGTGTGGATATGCACACCCCCGACACCGCCCAGAGAGGGTGCATGAGCGGGAATCCGGGAGCAAGATAAGTGGTCGGGAGAGGGTGCACTAGCACCGCCCCGCTGAGTCTCCAGAAGGGTCCTTTTTCGCAGGGAACAGCGAGGGTAGGGGGCTCCTTGCCACCCACCCACCCACTGACCCCCACCCCATTCTCTCCATCCCCTCGCAGACCGTGCACTGCTGCAGGGCGCCCCGGATGCGGTGGAGCTTCGCGAACTGACGCCCTGGGCCGGGAGGTCCCCGGGTCCGCGCCGTCGGGCGGGGCCTCGGCGGCGGCGCGCGCGTGCGCGGTCGGGGACCCGGCCGTGCGGGCTGCGCGAGCTCGAGGTGCGCGTGAGCGAGCTGGGCCTGGGCTACGCGTCGGACGAGACGGTGCTGTTTCGCTACTGCGCAGGCGCGTGCGAGGCGGCCGCGCGCGTCTACGACCTGGGGCTGCGGCGCCTGCGCCAGCGGCGGCGAGTGCGGCGAGAGCGGGTGCGAGCGCAGCCCTGCTGCCGCCCGACGGCCTACGAGGACGAGGTGTCCTTCCTGGACACGCACAGTCGCTACCACACGGTCCACGAGCTGTCGGCGCGCGAGTGCGCCTGCGTGTGACCCTACCTCACCGGGCCCGGCGAAACGGCCGCCACGCCCCCCGCCCCGACGGCACCCACCGTCCCGCCTGGCAAGCCCCGCGACAGACTGCCCATGCACAGAAAATGCCGGCGAGGGCTCAGGACTCTCGCGATAACAGTACCAAGATAAAGTGTGGAAAATCGAGCCCCGGTTGTGATTACGCGCTCGGGCGGTGCCCACATCTTGGAGGGGCATGAGGGCGTACGGGGAGGAGGCGGCATCTCCACTGGGCAAAGGAGCACGGGTGCGGGTACCACCTGCAGGATGGTGGGAGGGTCCCATTTGCTTAGGGGGAAAAGTAGATGCAAAGAGGGTCTCGTTTCCGGGGTACAAAAAGGAAAGTGGGGTGAATGGGGGGATGTCTGCAGGGACCTTCTCTCCCACCTCTCTACAGGTCCCCGTGCCCCTTCCCTCCCCGCCTCCCGGCAAGGTGCCCTTCTGGGGAGGGAAGGTGTAACTACCGGGCAGATGAGAAGACTGAGGTCCAGGTGGACCAGGTCTCCCTCACCCAACAAGCCTCCTCGGGCCTGGTCAGCTCTCAACAGGGTGAACTCGGAGCCACTATCTCCTTTCACTAGCTAAAAATATAGCTCGCTACCCATCTCCCTGCGGGGATAGGTCTGGGGCGGGCGCCAACCCCATCCAGCCCGAAACTGGCGCCTGCTGCGGCAGAGCCGGGTCCCCAGGGACCTAGGTCCTGGGGCCATAAAAGCTCTGGCCGGAGCCCGAGGGAGAATTTACGACAAGCCCCTGTGGAGGATGGAAAAAGCGCCGTGCGGTGTTTAGATTTGCCCGTGGTGTCACCTTGATGCTTGGCAAGCCCGGGACTGCGCCGGGGTGTTGGGTTCCCAGCTGGCGGGGAGGGGTCGGCAGGTCGCACGGGCTGAGGAGGGGCGGGGAAGAGAGTGGGTGCTCCCAGCACGGAGCTGGCACCCGGGAGACCAGATGGTGTGGACCCCACCCCTTCTTCCCCTCAGACTGGGGGGTGGGGTCTCGAAGGCGCAACTCCCCCTTCCCACACAGCTTTCCCTAGGGCATAGTCGTCTCTCCTCTTCCCTCCCCCTACCCCAGACCGGGGCTCTCAGAGAACAAACCCCTTCCCTCTTTTACTGTTTTGTCTCCTACACTGGCCCCCTCCCCGCTTTTCCCACACATCTGCGCTCTGGCCTTCCCAGACCCAACCCCCATCCTGAAGCTGGAGGACTCGAATGAGAAGCTACCCCCAGGGAGTCTCACCCAGCCAGGCAGGAACACCCCCAGCTCCCTAGCACCCACCCCGCCCCCAGGCTGCAGCTGGAGACACTGGAGTCAGCTAACAGGCAGGACTTCCAGGGAGCTCCGAGAGCAGGGCTTGGAGGCCAGGTCCCAAACCGTGGGTGGCCTGCTTGGAAGGCAGTTTCTGAGGTTTGGGGTGGTGGATTCCTACACTGTTTGGGCTGACTCAGCCCAGCCATGGCAGAAAAGCCAGAGTTCCCAGACGCTGAGGAAGCTGAGCCTCAGTTTACCCATCCTAGAACGCCCTGAGCCTCAGAGAGGGAAGTTGCTCAGCCCAGGACACACAGCAGGAAAATTGGCCTTGGAGCCCAGGTGTGTGGTCCCTGAAGCTTGGCTGCCTTGGTCTGCGTGTGAGTGTGAGAGTGTGTGTGTGTGTGCGGCCTTCCCATCTCCCACCCAGAGTCAACCACAGGGCACTGGGCCAGCCCACCAGAGAACTGGAACGTAAACAGAGCTGCCCCCGCAGACCCCAAGGCTGGGGTTCTCAGCAGTGCGTGCCACACACACACACACACACACACATTCACACTCACACTCACACAGGGCACAGAGACTGCCACCCACACGGGGCTTAGGATCACACGCAGACCCACGGTCCACATGCTTACATGCTCAGTGCTCAGGCACACTCAGACAGAGGCGTCCTCAAGGTCACCTGCAAGAACACAGGGGCCGCCTGTTCAGTCACACACGGCCACGCCCACCCGCACTCCAAGCCCCACGTGGTCGTCCCCTGTCACACCAGGCTCTCACAGTCACAGGCGCCGCGTCACACCCTCTCCCCTTGCCCTCCTTTGGGGGCAGTTCCTGCCCCTCCTCTATCCTTGCG
>RJWK010058463.1:0-13853 GCA_004363435.1 Platanista minor | reverse complement strand
GTGGTGGCTTCTCTTGCTGCGTAGCATGGGCTCTAGGCGCGCGGGGCTCAGTATTTGCAGCATGCGGGCTCGGTACTTGTGGCTCGCGGGCTCTAGAGAACAGGCTCAGTAGTTGGGGCACACGGGCTTACTTGCTCTGCGGCATGTGGGATCTTCCCAGACCAGGGATCGAACCCGTGTCCCCTGCATTGGCAGGCGGACTCTTAACCACTGTGCCACCAGGGAAGTCCTGAGAACCCTGATTTTTAAATGCGGCAGGCCCAGTTTTTGACCCCTCTGGCCATGCCAGCTTTCCCAGCTTCACACATGGCCTTCAACCCAAGTGCATGAGAAAAGACTGGAAGGCTGGCTCCAGCTCCATGTGCTTGCTTCTCAATCATGCCTGGGTCAAGGAACAGCACAATTTCTGACAAACATCCAAGCCAAGATCAGCAAGCTCTAGCATGCAGGCCAGATCCGGCCCGCTTCCTGTGTTTGTAAATAACTGGGAAACAGACACGCCCATTTGTGTACACATTGTCTGTGGCTGCTTTCACGCTGCGATAAGGCAGAGTTAAGTTTCTATGACAGAGACTGTCTGGCCTGTGAAGCCTAAAATATTAACCACTGGCTCAGAAAAGTTTTGCTGACCCTTGATCTGAACAATAAAGCAGGAAATCTAAGCTGTAAAAGAACATACTTAGTATTCTACTATGGGACTCAAAGTTGTCACCATTTTGAATGAGGGTTTGAAGCCGAGAAACACTTTTGCTTTTTGTGACTCGCTCTTATGCAAAAGAAGAGCTGCCCACCACTGCTGGTGAAGCAGGCACCGGAGGAGTTGGATGAAGTACTACTCTGGAGAGGAGCCTTCCCAGACTTCTAGAATGAGCACACTGACTAGGACTGAAGAGCAAATATACCAACAGTGATGGTCTGAGTGGTAGATCATAAGTGAGTTTCTGCCCTTCTGGGCTACATTCTCCAATTTTGTTTAATAACAAACACATATCATGTCTACAACCAGAAAAACGGAAAGTTTTTCCCATCACTTTGGTGAAAGCTTCTAGTAGAAGGGGTATGGGGAGACCATTACGAGGAAGACCCAACCCAAGGTGGTGAGAGACAGGAAAATGAGGGTCTCAAACCCTCTCTGAAAGTCCTGCTCTCAGAGCTCTGGTGGGGAAACAGTCACATGATCAGGGAACTGGTGCCCCAAGGGAGCACCATGATGGCAATGTGGCTCTTCTCTGGGGTCATATAGAAAGGAAGTGACTCCCCCACATTCCCCTGCCATCCCCCTTCAGATCTTCACATGCCCCAAATCTGTCTTTACGCTGAAACTCTCTGCCAAGCTCCTTTTCCTCATACTTTCCAGACAGGAAAGGGAGTTTTAAACTTGCATACTTAAAAACAAAATTCACCACCATGCTCATCACTTACTAAGCCTCAGTGCTGTTTCACACCCTCCTTCCATCTTTACGTACCTTTGCTCTTCTGCAGTGGGTTGGGTTTTCTTCCACCTTCAGGCATCTTCCCACTGGCCTTTAATGCATCTGCTGCAGGAGCCTGTTAGGGGAATACATGACATTCAGGGGACAAGACACTTTCCTGCCATGAGAAGGGGCCCCTCTGCAGTTTGCAAGGTCTGCATCTTTACCTTGAGGCAAGGGATAGATTCAAGGAGTTCTGACATTTAATTGCATACATAGAGGATGAACTAATTTTGTCAAAAGGATACCCTCACATGCACAGAACATAGGAAACCAGCAAAATGTTTGCTGGGGATGATCTCTGACATGGCAGATTACAGATGACTGATTTTCTGTATAATTTTTAGTACTGGCCAGTTTAGGAAAGAGAACATATTACTTCGGTTGTCAGAAAAAACAAAGCTTTTGTACACGCATTAATCTTCAAAACTTATACAAAAAAGCAAGCAATGCATGGAGCTAGCAAGCCATTATAACAATATAAAAGCAAAAAGAGAGAATTCCCTGGTGGTCCATTAGTTAGGACTCAGCACTTTCACTGCCAAGGCCCAGGCTCAATCCCCAGTCAGGGAACTACGATCCCACCACAAGCCACGTGGCATAGCCAAAAAATAAAATAAAATAAAGCAAAAAGAAGACCTTATAAAGAGTGAGAATATTTTGATGTACAGACACCACTCCTACTCAACCTCCCATCGGAAGTCCAGGAATAAGAAATAAAAGGCAAACAGGTTACAAAAGAAGAAATAAAACTCTTCTTGCAGACATGACTCTTCACACAGAAAAACTCAAAACATACTAAAAAACACTACTAAAACTAACAAGTTTAGCAAGGTTGCAGGATACAGGGTCAATATAAAAAGATATTTCTAGCAATGAACAACTTTGGAAATTGAAATTAAAAGACAGCACCATGGGACTTCCCTGGTGGTCCAGTGGGTAAGACTCTGAGCTCCCAATGCAGGGGACCCAGGTTCGATCCCTGGTCGGGGAACTACATCCCACACGTGTACCACAACTAAGAGTTCGCATGCCGCACCTAAGAAGTCTGCATGCCACAAGTAAGAAATCTGCATGCCACAACTAAGAGTCCACATGCCACAACTAAAGATCCCACGTGCCACACGAAGATCCTGCATGCCGCAACTAGGACCTGGAGCAGCCTAAATACATAAATGTTTTTTAAAAAGAAAAAAAGACAGTACCATGTAAAAGTTCTGAGCAAAGAAAAAAATTTTGTAACTATGTGTGGTGATGGATGTTAACAAGACTTACTGTGATGATCATTTTGCAATATTTGCAAAGATTGAATCACTATGTTGTACCTCTAAAACTAATATCGGGACTTCCCTGGTGGTATAGTGGTTAAGAATCCACCAACCAATGCAGGGGACATGGGTTGGATCCCTGGTCTGGGAAGATCCCACCTGCCTCAGAGCAACTAAGCCCGTGTACCACAACTACTGAGCCTGTGCTCTATAGCCCGTAAGCCACAACTACTGAAGCCCAAGTGCCTAGAGCCAGTGCTCGGTAACAAGAGAAGCCACCACAATGAGAAGCTCAAGCACCACATAGGAGTGTAACCCACACTCCCCACAACTAGAGAAAGCCTGCACACAAGCAACAAAGACCCAATGCAGCCAAAAATAAATAAATAAATAAATAAAATTAAAACTAATATAATGTTATATGTGAATTATTTCTAAACAAATAAAATTTCTTCAAGAAAGAAACAAAGAAAAGACAAGATAGTACCTTGCAAAATAGCACTAAAAAAACACCAAATACCTAGGTGTAAACCTAAGCAAACATGGGGAAGGTCTGTATGCTGGAAATTACAAAAACGCTGATGAAAAAAATCAAAGATCAAATAAAGGGAGAGGTATACTATGGTCATGGATTGAAAGACTTGGGTGTTCTTAGGACCTTATTCTCCCTGAACTAATGCACAGATTCAATACAATTAAAATCCCCGAAGTTTTGGTAGGAAATGGCAAGCTAAGGCTAAAATTCATATGGAAAGGCAAAGGAACTAGAAGAGTCAGTTTTGGAAAAGAACAGAGTGGGAAAATTCACACAACCCAATTTTAAGACTTACTATAATACAAAGCTACAGTAACCTGGGCAGTATGGAAATGGACTAAAGGTAGACATGTAGAACAATGGAAAAGAATAGAGTCCAGAAATTATGCATACATATATAGTCAATTGCTTTCCAGCAGAGGTGATGAGACAATACAACAGGGAAAGGAAAGTCATTTCAACAAATGGTGTTGGAACAAGAGGACATCCATACACTTAAAAACGAACTTTAATTCCATCAGCCCACCAGATACAAAAATTAATTCAAAATGGACCACAGGCCTAAACTCATATAGAAGAGAACACGGGAGAAAATCTTTATGGTCTTGGGTAAGGCAAAGATTTCTTAGAGAAGACACCAAAATCACATTTCATAAAAGCAGAAATCGATAAATTGGACCTCATCAAAATCGAAAACTTCTGCTCCTCACCAGACACTTAAGAGAATGGAAAGCCAAGCCACACACTGGGAGAAAATATTTGCAAATCACCATAAAGAGTTGGTATCTAAGATATAGAAAGAGCCCTCAAAACTCAATAATGAGAAAACAACCCCATTCTTTTTTAATGCGCAAAAGATTTAAAAGGACACATCACCAAAGATATAGGACTGGCCAATCAGCACATGAAAAGATGCTCGATATCATTAGTTGTTATGGAAATGCAGTTTAAAACCACAATGAGATACCACTTCATACCCACTAGAATGGTTTCAGTCCTAAAGTACTGACTCTCCTCTGTGGCTCATAGGAATGTAAAAAGGGGCAGCCACTTTGGATAACAGCTGGGCAGTTACTTACAAAATCTAAAAGACATTTATTTACCCTACAATTCCCCTCCTGGGGGACATGAAAACACATCCACACAGAATTCTGCACAGGAATGTTTACGGTGGCTTTATTCCTAATTGCCAAAATCGGGAAACAAACCAAATGTCCTTTGCCAGGGAATGGCTGTGCACACTGTGGTCCATCCGTACAGTGGAATATTCTTCAGCCATCAGAAGGAACTAGAACTAACTATAAAAGGCAACGACAGGGAGGGACCTTTATATGAAAGCAACCAGACTGCAAGAGTCTGCATCCTGGGTGGCACCTTTTAAATGAGCCTACTGCAAAGGCAAAGCTACAGGGACAGAAGACAGATCATGGTTGCCTGGGGTGGGGAGGGGCTGGTTCCATGGGAGCACAAGGGGACTTTGCGGGGTGGTGGTGACAGAGTGTTCTCTATCTTGACTGTGGTGGGTTTGTGACTGGATGTGTTTGTCAAAACTCAGAGAACTGTACGCTGAAGAGTGACACTTCCTCTATGTAAATTACACCTTAACTTAAAAGATGAAAAAAAAAAAGAAAACGGAGAAGCTCTTAAAGATCTAAAATACTAGAACATGCAAACACATGGGGGTGCTGCAACCAAGTTTGCCAGGCAACGTTAAAATTGTGAAGTGTGGACTAGTATCCTATTGAGAATCATTTCAATACTGTAAACCACAGACTCTGGGTAAGGAAGGATATGTCGATGTAGGTTCATCGATTGTAAATATGCCCCACTCTGGTGCGGGATGTTGACAACAGGGAAGCTACGCATGTGCGGGGGCGGGCGGGTGTATGAGAAATCTCTGTACTTTCCACTCAATGTTGCTTTGAACCTAAAACTGCTCTAAAAAAATTAAGTCCGTTAAAAAAAAAAATCACTCCAAGAAGCGTATCCGTTTGCGTAAAGGTATCTTCGAGCCAAATCTTAAGCCACATTAACCTGCCATTCACCCTACCAGAGGAGAAGAAAGGCAGCAGAAATTAATATTTAACTAAACTTTATCATAAACAAAGATTTGGCAAATGGAATGACACAACCTTCACCACACTATCAGTGTGTACACACTGAAACAAAATATGTCATTGGCTAATCTAATGATAATTTTCATCAAACATCACTCAAAGCAGGTTCCCAAGTTGTTAAGTGTTTCATGCCATCATTTTCAATGGTTTCATCATTTTCGTGGTGTGGCTAGCTCACTGAACTCTTCCTGTAACACTGGGTGATTCAGCCATGTGTTTTTTCCCCTAAAACCCTTTCTCTAAAACCCTACAGGTATTTTTTACAATACCAGCCAAGGCCGGGTAACCACGTGCCAGGCATTAGACAGAATTGTTTCAGGACAGAATCCAGAAAGGAATTACCGGGGTTGAGAGACAGGAATAATTTTATGATTCACTAGAGATCATGGCTTTGCAAAAGAGATTCTCAAAGTGATCAGCCACCCGTGACAGAGATCCCTGCCTTGGCACGAAGGGCATGACAGTCCCAAAGGCAACTGGACCAAGTGCCCAAAATGCTTATTTCAGGACCAGGCCGTGCCTGGCAGGCGTGACTTGTCTCAGAATTCCAAGTTCGTGAGAACTCTGTTCGGAACTGTTTCAAACGTACATTATATGTTACCTTTTTGGTGGTTTTCTTCTCATACTGCAAGTACCGGGACTCAACCACTCTTCCACCTATGGGGGACACACTGTTGGTTTATAACAAAACTATGACATGGACTGTGAGGACCCACCATGCACCTAGGATGCCCGCCCCCCACCCCGAGAGCTGGGGGCTATCAGCCCTCCCCGCTCAGCCTCAAGCATGTATGGGACACCTACTGTATGCAAGCACATATATGGAGGGAGTTCCCTGGTGGTACAGTGGTTAAGAATCCGCCTGCCAATGCAGGGGACACAGGTTCGATCCCTTGTCCGGGCAGATCCCACATGCTGCAGAGCAACTAAGCCCGTGTGCCACAACTACTGAGCCTGCGCTCTAGAGCCCACGAGCCACAACTACTGAGCCCTCGTGCCACAACTACTGAAGCCCGTGCACCTAGAGCCCGTGCTCCGCAACAAGAGAAGCCACCGCAATGAGAAGCCCACGCACTGCAACGAAGAGTAGCCCCCGCTCGCCACAACTAGAGAAAGCCCGCACGCAGCAACAAAGACCCAGCACAGACAAAAATAAATTAAAATAAGTAAATAATAAATTCTCTTTTAAAAGCTTTTTTAAAAGAACATATATGGAACACCTACTGTATGCAAAACATTTATAGGATACCTGCTGTATACAAGCACCAGGGCTAGAAGTGGAGACACAGAGACCCACAGGAGCTGTGATCAAGGAAGATCAGGGATATGTGCCAAAGGTCAAAACAGAAAGTGGACTCAGGGGCAGGGCAGGGAAAGGAAGAAAGAGCTTCCAAAGATGGCCACCTGCTCTCCTCCACTTCCCTCCCCAACTCACTCCCTGTGGTCATGACCCCAACTGCCCTTCTCCCACCCAAGCCCATCTATGACCCACTCATGGTACTGCCTTTCACATCCCCCAGCCCCCTCACCTAGCTCAGGACCGCTCTCCTGAGACACACTAGGCACCGATGCTCTTCTCAGACACGGCTGTATCCCTTGGTGACAGCCCAGCCCCAGGTGCCCTTCCATCCTGACCCTGGGGCACTGAAGGTGTGTGAAGGAAACCCATGGTCCCCCCAACCTCCAGGGGCTCTCGCTGCAGCCCCTGTGATCATCCACAGTCCTCTGTTCTGACCCCCCACCCCCTCTCCCAGACCCTCCTGCCCACTTCCTACACCGGGCCATCCCTCTGGTCAGCTAGCTGTAACCTGTTTCCTACTTCATTGGGAAGACAAAAACAGCCCCAGGAGATCCTCCCACCTGGGCATCTAACTGCCTCCCAACCTCAGGGCCATATCCTGGGCCCCCCATGTGGAGCGACCTCTGTGCTTCTGCGTAAAACCAACCCCCAACTCTGGGTGCTAGAGGCCAGCCCACACTCCGTTAGGAAACTGTCCTGGCAACCCCTCTCCCCCTGCCCCACCTTGTATCACGCCACTCCTCTCTCTAGTGGTCACGCTGCTCATCTCCCTCCCCCCCCCCACTTCTCTGCTCCCCTTTGCCATGGCGGATCCTCTTCTTCTCTTTCCTTCCCTTGAACCCCCCCGCACCCCAGCCTGGCTCTCACAGTCACCACAGCAACAAAGAAACTCCTTTCACCCAGACCACGGAGATCTCCCTGCTCGGATGCTCACCCGCCCCTCCTCAGTCCTCGTTCTGAGCCAGCGGCAGCGCTGCACACAGCGCTCACTTGCACCCTCTTTTTTTTTTTTTTTTTTTTTTTTAATTTATTTAATTTATTTATTTTTGGCTGCACTGGGTCTTTGTTGCTGCATGTGGGCTTTCTCTAGTTGCGGCGAGCGGGGGCCACTCCTCGCTGCGGTGCGTGGGCTTCTCACTGTAGTGGCTTCTCCTGTTGTGGAGCACAGGCTCTAGGCACATGGGCTCAGTAGTTGTGGCTCGTGGGCTCTAGAGCACAGGCTCAGTAGTTGTGGTACACGGGCTTAGTTGCTCTGTGGCATGTGCGCTCTTCCCGGACCAGGGCTCGAATCCATGTCGACTGCATTGGCAGGTAGATTCTCAACCACTGCGCCACCAGGGAAGCCCTGCACCCTTCCTCTTGAGACACTCTGTCCTCCAGGCTGACTGGCCCTCTGGCAGCTGCAGCAGGCTGTCTTCCGGGTCCATTACCTGGTGAAGGGTGAGTGCCTCCAGACACCTTGCAGGTCCCGTGTCACCCATTCCTCCAGCCAGCGGGCACATGCCACCCCTGCCGCCTTCACGACTCTGCTCGGCCCAGCCCTTCCCTTAGGCCGGAAGCTACCCCTATCCTGCTGTTTTATCCACAGCAACTGTCATTGTCCAATACACCCTGTGTCTCCTTATGTCTCCTGATTTACCGCCTGTGTCCAGGGTGGCAAGCCCCCTGAGGGTAGGGATTCTTGTCTGTTTTGCTTGCTGCCACGTTCCACCACCTTGCAGGGAGGAGGTGCTCAGCAACGTGTCAAACGCATGATTCTGACTTTTCCTAGGTGCCCCCAGAGCTCAGGGGTCTCCCTTTTTACTAGGGAGAGTGATGTGGTCAGTGTCACCTGCCTTGACAGTTCAGTCCCAAGACTGGGATTTCAACGATATTACCTTCATGCCCGGATTTGCATTTTTCTTTAGATTGGGGTTGCAGCCGCAAGCTTCAGTGGAAAAGAGGTACAACCAGTTAATAGGCTGTCTGGAGCTGGACACGAAGGTGTTGGTTGCCCCGGGCGTGCCCCAGGCAGGGATGAGCCGCGCCTGCAGGGCAAGTGGCTCAGACATTCAGGCAGGAGGCACCTAAGGGTTGAGGCCGGGACCAGGTGGGGTTCAGGGGACAGAATCAAGACACACCTAGGGTCTGCCACTGGATGTCCAGTGAAGGATTGGGGCGAAAGACACCTCCAGTTCCAAGAGGGGGAGACCATCCTTCATTGGGTCTTTCTAATACCATCAGCAAAGGGTAGGAAGGAGGCTCTGGGTTCCTTGCACAGTTAAAAAGCAGTTTCTGGAAAACTAGAATGCACCTGTTTGTTTTCAACAGTGGTGGATTTTCCACAGAAGCAATGTTACAATGAAGGATATAATTTGCATACAAGAACTAGACCCTGTGTAAATATAACAGATGTTACAGACCAGATCATCCAGTGATGCTGTGATGCTATAACATATAAACCTCCAGTCATTCGGAACTGGAATTCTGCTCCAAGTTCTCTGAGACCTGCACTAGTGCACAAGCATAAAAAACTACTTCATCATTAACAGAGGCTTGAGATCCAACGTGGACGATCCTTGGGTCTACAGCCCAAAACTGGGCACTGCCAAGAGTCAAGGGGGGCTGTTGACAGTGACCCCGGACCCACAGGTAGACATCGGATGTGTGGGCACCCCCAAGGGTCTGACGCGCTTACTGAGAAGAAATAGACTCTGATGTTTCCTAACGAATTCAGCTCACACTCTCCTCACCCACACTTCCAAGTGATGAGTCCTGGGTACAACCCATCACCCCCATGGCTGGAAGGGCCCACTGCCCTAGATGACCCCCACCAGGTCCTGCCACACCCCTGGCTGCAGGGCTGAGTAACCAGACTTGGGGTCCCCAAAGGTGTGACTAGAAGAGGGTCAAGCCCCAGCTCCCCTGCTCTGGCCTGTTTTTCTCTTCCCCAAAAGCACTTACTAGGGGGGAAGAAAATATCAGTTTTTATTCCAGTGGATTCCATTTCAAAAGGCAGATTCCAGGGCTTCCCTGGTGGCGCAGTTGTTGAGAGTCCGCCTGCCGATGCAGGGGACACGGGTTCGTGCCCCAGTCCGGGAGGATCCCACATGCCGCGGAGTGGCTGGGCCCGGGAGCCATGGCCGCTGGGCCTGTACATCCGGAGCCTGTGCTCCGAAACAGGAGAGGCCACAACAGTGAGAGGCCCGCGTACCGCAAAAAAAAAAAAAAAAAAAAAAAAAAAAAAAGGTAGATTCCAATTTTACTCACCTTGTATTCTTCTTCCTCTCATCTTAGCACCGCTAGGAGTACTGGGACCCCCTGCAGAAGGCTTCCTAAAAGAGGGAAACGGGGGTCTTGTTAATGCAGTTGGATAGAAAGCTCAGGGAAGCCAGCCAGGAACCTGGGCTTCCTCGGGACAGCCCAGTCCCAGCACCCACCACCCATGCCCATCTCTGCGAGGTGGGGCCACCTCCATGGCAGGAGGAAAACGGAGCCCCAGCCCCATCACCTGGGGACAACACCTACGTGAGAAGAGCAAGCATTTTTGCCGAACCTCAAAGGTCTCGATCTCATTAATTCGTTGGGCGTTTGTGTGTCAGCTGTAAACCACTGAGGATACAAGGTGAACAGCAGACAAAGCTCCTTCCCTGAGAGGGATGACCAGCATTTTCCTATCAGGCAAGCGTGTAGAGGGAGCACTCCAGACAGGTAAAGGGGTGGGGATTGGGGGTGAGTGACAAAGAACCATTTGCTCAGGTACATGAGGAAGGATATTCCCAGACAGGGATCACCAAGACCAAGGGCACAGGCGCAGAGGAGAATGATGCGGAAATTGGAACTGATCAGCCTTATGGCTTAGCTGGAGAAGACTGAATTTGAGGAGGGGGTGAGGGAAGATACAAACATTCAGTCCCTAACAGCCTGGCAGACAGGAGGCACTTGATAAATATTTGTCAGACAAATAACTCAGGGGTGCTCACTTGAGGGCAATTCTGACCCATAAGAGACATTTGGCGATGTTCGAAGACACCTGTGATTGTCACAACAGAGGGGGCTGCTATCGGCTCAGTGGATAGAGACCAGGGATGCTGCTCAACACCCTACAAGGCACAGGACGGCCCCCATCACAGAGATGATCGCACCCCAGATGTCAACACTGTCAAGGTTGGGGGACCCCTGGCATGGTGAAAGAGTGATCGGGAGCATGGGATGGAAGTCTGCTGCAAAACTCCTGTCAAGAAATAATGAACCCTGGGGCTTCCCTGGTGGTGCAGTGGTTGGGAATCTGCCTGCCAATGCAAGGGACATGGACAGGTTCGAGCCCTGGTCCAGGAAGATCCCACATGTCGCGGAGCAACGAAGCCCGTGCGCCACAACTAACTAAGCCTGCACTCTAGAGCCCACGAGCCACAACTACTGAAGTCCGTGCACCTACGGTCCATGTTCCGCAACAAGAGAAGCCACCACAATGAGAAGCCCGCGCACGGCAACTAAGAGTAGCCCCTGCTCGCCTCAACTAGAGAAAGCCTGTGTGTAGCAACGAAGACCCAATATAGCCATAAATAAATAAATAAATAAATAAGAAATAATGACCCTGAATATTATTAAGTCCTAAAAAGGAATGAAATACTGATAATGCTGAAACGAATTAATCTCAAAAATGTTATCAATGCTGAAACGAATTAATCTCAAAAATGTTATCCTGAGTCAAACAAGCCAGGCACTAAGGCCACGTGGTGTATGACTCCATGGACATGAAATGTCCAGAACAGGCAAATCCACAGAGACAGAAAGCAGACTGGTGGTTGCCAGGAGCAGACTGAGCAGCATGAAGGATGCGGGGGTGACTGCAAATGGACACAGGGTGTCCTTCTGGGCTGATGAAAATGTTCTAGAACTAGGTAGAGGTGGTGATTGCACAACGTTGTGAATGTCTTAACGCCATCGAATTGCTCGCTTTACAATGGTTAATTTGACGTGATGTGCATTTTGCCTCAATTTAAAAAAAGAATGAAGCCTGACATGATAGAGGAGAGGGTCCCATGAAGTAGGAATCACTGACTAATCAGCTGGTGGGTGTGGGAGAGTCGGGGATGCCTCCCAGGTGTCCAGCCTGGGCGAGCGGGATGCCAGGCAGGGGTCTGGGCGCTGTATATCCTGCTGTCGTCACGAGACGGGCTCCACTGGTGACAGCAGTGGTGGTCCCCTTGCTCAGCTCACTGCAGCCACCTTCTGTGTAGTGGGCTCTGGGGACTCCAACGTGAGACCCAGGCCATGCTGGGGGGCACCTCCAAGCCACAGTGGGGAGAGGCAACTTAACAAATGCTGGCTGGGTGCCAGATGCTCTGCTCCATCATGGAATCCTCCCCACCCTACAAATACCTAACTGTTCGCCTGCTTTATCTTTGTTTTCCAGACAAGGACCCAAGGCTTATACAGATCACCCCTGGGGAGTCTCAGAGCTGGAAACAGAGCAAGGATTCCCTCTGGGGTCTGAGCCAGGGCTCTGGAGCCAAACCAAATGGACTTAGGCCAAACCTGCAGGGACACGGGGTGGGGGAGGGGTGTCACTACATATATTCCAGCCTCAAGTACTTCCCCTGAACCTCGGAGAGGCTAACGTCAATCTCACAGTTAGGACAAGGGGCTGTGGAGTAAACAAGTGATTTCAGATGGCCCACTAAATTTTAATTCGCACAGGCACAATAAACATCGGCAGAATGAACAAAGCCCAGGAATCACGCCCGGCACCAGGTGTGTCTCCCTTGTTCTTGCTGTGTGAGCCTGGGCAAATGACCTTCCCTCCCTAAGCCTCCATCATCTCATTTGTAAATGGGGAGAATAGAAAAAAGCGCGTGGGAGAATGAAAGGAGATACTTCAGTGGTCCAGTAGTTACCCACTACAAAGGGGCAATCGTAATAGCGACGGATCACTTAGGGGCCAGACACTATTCTAAACGCTCTTAAGCCTCACACTAGGCCTACAAAACTGAACGGCGGCGTCATCAGCCCGGTTTCGCGACGGAGGAAAGCGAGGCACAGAGAGGTTAAGCCACTCGCCTGACATCGCCCCGGATCGAAACGGCTGACTAGGAACCCGAACTCGCCCTAAGGTCCTGTGCCCACGCTACCGAGCATGCGCAAGGCCGCATCCCACCTCCCAGAACTTGCGCATCCTCGGTGGTTCTTGGAGGAGTCAGATCCGGACTCACCCCCAAGGACCCTCCCTCCCCAACTCTGCTGCCGCTCTGTCCCCAGCCCTCGACCAGGGCCCTCCAGCTGGCACCCATAAATCCAGACCCACGGCGCCTCGACTCACCCAGCACCACGCCCCGAGGTATCCGCCATTTTCCCGCCTTCAACTCAAAGGCCGGCTCTTCAACTCGAACCCCCCCGCCCCCGCCCCGACCAGGCCATATTGCGAAGCTATAATAGGGGTGGTCTCGGGCCGTGTAGAGCGTGGCTGTGGGCGGAGCGGGCGCCTCCTGCGCGCTCGTCTCTCTGTCCTCCCCTCACACTTGGTTTCGCCCAGCAGCGGCCGGGGGCGGTGACGGGGCCGGGTCGGAAGTGATGGGCGGGGATTCATATTTCTCCGCCCCCTTGGAGCCCTGGCGCCACGCCCCCGGACCCGCCCCTCCGGAACCCGGAAGCGGGAGCGCGCGGGGGAGCGGCGGGAGCGGCGGGCGCGGTGGGGCGGAGCGCCCGAAGAGCAGCGGGCTGGCTGCCGGGCGGGGACCCGGGCCGGGACCGGCGGCGCGCGGCGGCCAAGGCCCAGGTGAGTGCCGGGCGGCCGCGGGTCGAGTGTTTGATCTCGAAGCTCGCATCGGCGGGCTGCCTTGTAGAGGGACGGGTCTAAGGATTAGTTGGCGGGGGGCGCGAAAGCAGGGGTCGAGGAGGCGGGAACGAGCTTGGGGGTCGTGGAGAGTTTGCAGGAGACGGAGTGGGAACGGGACGATGAAGGAGACAGTTGATGTGATAGGCCTGGTGAGGGAGTTTTGGGGCGGGTGTGGAGGCAGATCTTGTGGCTTTGAGCAGCTTCTCTGAAGAGGACGTGGCTTAAGTGGTAGTTGGGGGGTCGCAGGAAACGAGACTGGGAGGGGGAGAAGCAAGGAGGCGGGGTTGAGAGGCCCAGGCTGGGGGTTGAGAGGAGCAAGGCCGGTGGGGGAACAGCCCGGGTGC
>RJWK010058462.1:0-13846 GCA_004363435.1 Platanista minor | reverse complement strand
TATATACATCTACTGACAGAAAAGTATGGCTCTGAGACAGTCAGTTGTTGTGTAAGTTTTTGTCCTTTTTAAACCACAGCTGAACTCATACTTCTACAAACATATTTTGGAGCTACAACATAACCCTAATCAAGATCTTAGCTTCCCACTGATATTTAGAGCTTTTGCCCATTGATCTGAAAAGCATAGGGGCTACATAAAGAATGGGTAGAAATGTGTGATTTTCTTTATAAATACTAATTTTCATCTCTTAATATAATGTTACATAGAAGTTTACAAATCATGAGACTAGAATACTCTATTCAAATAATAATTTAAGATGAATACCTGCTTTCCATGATTCCTGAATCTGGCTGCAAACTAATAGTCTCTGTTGTAATTTCCACCTTCCGTACACTTCCAAAGAAATCAGTTATCAGGACATTTTTAGGATCCCTCTGAAAAAGATCAGTGCGATGTCCAGGAGTAGACACACATAGACTTTTGGGGCATACCTGAAACTGAAAAAAATATGTACAATAATAATAAATACACATGCTTACATATTCATACAACTTTTATTAAATCCATTAATACAATATAGTAGACTGTAATATATTTTCAAAGCTCTCCCAACCTAAAGAAATTCCTGGTTCTAAAGATTAAAGTTTCATTGCTATCGTAATGCTTGACACTTTAAGAAGCTTTACAGACATTAGAATAGGTTATCAATAAAACAGGAAGCTGGCAAGGGAACGAAAAAACATTCACTTTTTTAAATCATATGCTACAAAGTTTATTTTGAACACTTATTTATGAGAAGTCATAGGCAACACTATGACAAGAGAATTGCTTTTTTTCTGTATCTACATCCATCTCAGTGGAATGCTCTACCAGAGCATTTTTTTAAACATTTTGTAATCATGACCCTTCATTCAAACTTTAAATTCAAATAAAATATTACGTAGTAGCTCAATATGTAAAAAAGATGAAACCAGAGCTGCTCTGGATTGCAGGAAGTTAAGCGTAGCCTGCTCACTAGCTATCCCCCTCATCCTCCTGCTGTGAATCTACAAAATCCATTCTATAAATCATGTAACTGTCTTAGTTTATCCATGATAAAAATTACAAACCCAAAGCACCTCAATACACTACAGTGCTCCAGAGAATAGTCTGAAAACTACAACTTCACCACTACACAGATCTCACAATATTTTTTTATGTTAACCTTATTCCTGATATTCCACATCAGTGCATTACCAAGGACCTTTGCAGTACATTTGGTCTATGCCAAAAGGTCCTTGATACTTGGTCCTGTCCAAAACCATTTGGCATGAACCAAATATGCTCATGAACATTTGGACAAGACTAAATTTCAAGGACCTTTTGGCATGGGCCAAAAGTCATATGGATGTTTTGGACAGGACCAAGTGTCTGCTAACCCCAGACACATGGTCATTCACTCAGCAAAGCATAAGAAGTGTCTATTATACACACTTCATACGGTTACCTTCCATACGGGATATAAAAATTGATGAGACTTGGGTCCTCTCCTCAAGGCTTTAAGTCTAGTCAGAGATGAATAAACATAACAAGGTAGAAAAAAAAGGGACAGGCTCTAACTCAGAAAAAGGTAAACTTCTTAGTGTTTGAGGATGAGACAAAAGGAGTGAGGCTTTAGCTATTTTCTGAAGGAAAAGGAAGATTAGATTGGAAATAACATTCCTAATAAAGGAGCAGCTGCAGAGACATGTTTAAGGCAAAGAACTCAATTTGGCAGAAGCCCAGCATATATGAAGGAAACCATTGCAGGCCCACTAGTAAGGACCCAGAGCCCACAGCACTTACCCACTTGTAGGGACAAGACTATCTGCGTAGGTAATCACCAACACGACAGTAGAGGGATGGGGAAGGGCACAGCAACTATAATTTATGAAACAGTGTTCCAAGCACTGTGTTAAGTAGTTTGCAGATATTCTCATTTAAGCTTACCAATAACTTTGAGGTATACAAAAATTATTATCTCTCCTTCAAACTAAGGCTCAGAGAGATTAATTGGTCTAACATCATACTGCCTTCCAGGTTCAGGAAAGCAATAACAGGAAATACAAAGAAGAGTTCAGGATATAAATTAAGAAGCAAAGAAGGAAAAAAGGGTGGGGGAAGATCAAAAAAGTGAAATGTCAAACAAGGACAAAACAGATAGAAGGCTGAATAAACAAAAGATAAAACAAAATAAACAAGATAAAATTAAAGTTCGAGGTATCTCAAAGATATTCCTGTATGAGCAACTTGGTCGGTTTTATTAGGTACTAGCAGAAGAAAGCAGGAAAAGAAAAGTAGTTGAATTTGCTTGGCAAACACTAAGTATTATCTTCTTTGCTGCTAAAAACAAAAACAAACAAAAAAACTTCCACTTTAAAAAAACTGAATTATAATTGAAACAATTATATTAGTTTCAGATGTACCACATAGTGATTTGATTTTTTTTTTTTTTTTTTGCGGTACGTGGGCCTCTCACCGTTGTGGCCTCTCCCGTTGCGGAGCACAGGCTCGGGACGCACAGGCTCAGTGGCCATGGCTCACTGGCCCAGCCGCTCCGCGGCATGTGGGATCTTCCCGGACCGGGGCATGAACCCGCGTCCCCTGCATCGGCAGGTGGACTCTCAACCACTGCGCCACCAGGGAAGCCCATGATCTGATATTTTTATACATCACAAAATGATCACCATGACAAGTCTACTTACAATCTGTCACCATACAAAGTTATTACAATATTATTGGCTATATTCCCTATGCTGTACATTACTTTGCCATGACTTATTTACTTTTAACTGGAAGTTTGTACTTGTTAATCCTCTTTATCTATTTCACCCATGTCCCCACTCACCCACCCCTCTGACAACCATCTGTTTGTTCTCTGTATAAGTCTACTTCTGTTTTTTTCCTTTATAGTCCACATATAATTGATAGCATACAGTATTTGTCTTTCTCTGCCTGACTTATTTCACTGAGCATAATACCTTCTAGGTCCATCCACGTTGTTGCAAATGGCAGAATTTCATTCTTTTCTAAGGCTGAGTAATATTCTATTGTATATATAGCACAACTTTACACACTCATCTGTTGATGGAGGCTTATGGGTGCTTCCCTACCTTGGCTATTGTAAATAATGTTGCTATGAACACTGGGGTGCATGAGAGTGTCTTCCCCTATTTTATATTCTTACCTCCTTTGTTGTATATTAACTGACCATATAAGCAAGCATGTCTTTATTTCCAGGCTATCTATTCTGTTCCATTCTTCTATGTGTCTGTTTTTGTGCAGTACCATATGATTATTATTATTTTTTAATTTGAAAATCTAATTGGCTTTAACAGGCCAATTCATGAATCAGGCAGCATCCCATCTAGCAACTAGAAGGGTGCTCTGAGGAGTTGTACAAAATAGGTTTTATAGGAGGAAAGTCGGGGAGCTATTAGCAAAAGAAAAGATTGTTTTAGGCCAGGCTTCCTTTGGGGGGTGTGGGGGGAGGAAATGACAAGGGTTTTATCATGCAGATTGCCTCTAGGGGGACGGGGGATAGAGAGCGCCCAAAACGTTTTTTGCTTAATTCCCGTAACATCCACAGATCATGGTTCCAGGTTCATAAATTTTAAGTTGGTCATTCTCTTCATTTCATTTCTGACCTTCCAGTCTTAGGAGATCATTTGCCTGGCAGTTAGCAGCTGCGCACATGAATTGAAAGCTTTTGAGAGAATACGATCCGCCAGGGGGATTATTATGATTATTATAAGCAGGATAATTCCCAGTACTTGGAAGGCACTTCAGAGTCAGGTCCCCAAGACCCAAACCAATCAAAGAAAGACCTGGTTGAGGAGTCACCCGTTTAAGCCAAGTGGTTTGCTCAGTGACTGAGCTTCACCTTCCCTAGAAATGTCAATCCTGTTGGTGGCATTGGCCGCAGTACAGACACCTCCTGGTTCAGCTAAAAGATAATCAAGGACTATTCTATAATCAAGAACAACTCTAGCCACAGAGTCTAAGCATCTTTTCTGGGCAGCTAATGCTTTAGCAGTGGATTCTGCAACACTTTCAAGAGTTAAGAAGAGGTTTCTGATCATATTCTCATTTGTATTTACTCCTAATCAGGGAAATTGACCCTGCCAAAGGAAGCGATTCTGAATTATGAATGCCTCCTGGTAGGTCCTTTCTAGAACAGTTAGGGGCACAGTTAGATAACCTAACAGGTACTGCCTGGTTATATACCATCCATCTAGGTATTTATAGGCCCAAGGAGAATAACCATCACTGACTAAGACAAATCCTGTCAGGGTACAAACTACTTCCACTTAGGTGGCACTGTTAATGGATTCATTTGCAAGTGTTGTTGCACTTGCCCATTCAAGCCAAGGGTCAGTCAGATTTTCTCCTAACCTGAAATAAAAAGTTGTTCTAAATTCGAGAGGTTACCCCTCTAAGCAATGGCCTGGGAGATACGGATGATGGCGTTATCTTTCCAGGTCAATTCCCGAGTAAAGGAAAGAAAGCCAAGAGGAAAAGGTTTTAGTTAAAGTATGCAGTCTTGATCCGTCATCCTGGGCAGAAGCAGTCTACATCAATGTCAGCTACTTCTCTTCCTTGTCAGTTTGATTCAGGGGTCTCCAGCTTTAGTACAGGACCAGATGCCAGGTGGAATCCTCCTTGGCTGTGACATGTGCACCCAAGGCTCAAAACCTTTTAGTTTTGCAGCAGTGTCAGGGGTCAGGAACACTTGGTTAGGTCCCTTCCAATGGGGCTCAAGGGCTGCCTTTGTTCTTAGTGATTCCAAATCAGAAGGGTGAGAAAAAGCTGGAAATGTTAATTGGGTAAGTCATAGATATCTGAGGAATCTTTGACCACAAAGACAATTAACAGGACTAGAATCTAATATCTACAAAGGTGCAAACATAATTTTTCTCTCTATGATTATCCCGTTTTTTTTTAAACCAGAGATAATCACAGTAAAACTAATTTGTCTGTATTGAACTTGGCCTGATTTTTATAGAAGTACAGCAAGAATAGTGACTGACCATATAAGTTCTTTTTTAAGATTGCTTTGCTGGAACTTTGTAAGCAAAGTACCAGCTTGATTTTTCCATGTGGTTGCTTGCAGCTGTCTGGTCATGTCTGAGTCTATGTACACATTCCAGTCAAAGCCTTGGTAATATAGCCCATGTTTCTAATTGTGTCCTGTTACAAGGAACATGAAAATAAGAATATTCACTGAGAGTTTCTGAATTCTGGGGATCAGATAGGGAGAAAAAGTAAATGTTTCATCTTTGTTAACAAAGGTATATATTACCAAATTGCTGATAGCTTAAGAGACAAGATTTCTTTAAATCTGGAAAAAAACATTAAAGAACCCGCAATATTTTAAACACACAGTCATAAAAATTATAATCATCCTTATCAGTTCATTCAGTCCCATGTTATTAATTCTTGTTCTGCTTGAATCCAGTCTTTTCCGTTAGTTCCTTCAACCTTGCCTGATGATTGAGGGTGATAGGGACAGTAATAATTCCAAGAAATTTGCAAGGTTTTCATTAAAGACAATATGATTTTCCCAGTGAAGTGTGTGCCTCAATCACTGGAGATTGTGGAAGGTATACCCCAGGTGGGAAACACATTTTCTAACAGTTTCTTTGCCACAGTGAGGGTACTGGCCTTGCAGCAGGGGAAGGCTTCAACCCATCCGGGAAACATACATACAATAACAAGAACATATCGATAACCCATACTAAGTGGCAAATGAATCAAGTCCAGTTGTAGGTGCTAAAGGAGTCCAGAGAGAGGAGGTCTGAGACCACCTCTAGGGACAAAAATTGTTATTCTTAAATGCACTGGTGGGTGGGCAAAAGAATGCAAAAAAAGAAAAACGTTTGCCAGGAAGAACCAAACGCTGTCTAGGTTCTCCCATAGCCCTGACTGGTCATTCAGTTTACAGCCATTATTTACCCACCTTAATTTCTCTGATTCAGGAACAAACTGTTGCCATGTTACAAGGACATCAGGATGGCAAAAGTCTGGCAATGTTTTGCAGAAGCAGAATGGACTTCATCCACATGTGCCACCATCTTTATAAGCCTCTATTGCTGCTGCCTTTGCATGAAAGTCAGCTAGGGCAACTCCCTAATACTGAGGTTCAGTCCCCTTTGGTGTAAGCCTCAATTTTGATGACAGACAATATAATACACCCGGATATATCAGACTTCCAAGAATTTCATGCGATTTCTGGAACACTTATAATACATACCTATATAGACACAGCGTAAAGAAGGTTTGTTCCTTCTTATTTGACAATGTTTCCCATGTAACTTAACACATGAAATAAGCCTAATCAGTTTAACATCTTCCTTTTTATAAGGAGAGGAAATACATCCTTTGAAATGTTCCAGGCACCCTCTGAAAAACTTGAAAGTTAATTGAGGTCAAAAGACTTCAGTTTCAGAATCTGATTTTGGGAAGTCTGTCAAAGATACCAAAAGGTTTGCACACTTGAAGAAACAGGATCACAATATTGCCTACTTAGCAGATGAAAAAAATTAAGTTCTAGTTTGAAGTACACTATTGATAATAAAGCTTAATTTTTAAAACCTTTATAAACAATTCACTTTCAGCCAGTTTGATTAGACAAGGTAAAATTCTCTCTCTCAACCTTTTATATACCTTTAGTTTGTCCTTCATAACCAGAAGTTCTAGTTCAGACAAAATTATCCTCATTTCCCTTAACACAAATGCATCTTTATTCCTCATACTTTTTCTTAGCCAAAAACACATCCTGCTTTTTTTCCCTGCACATGGAGATGTCTCCCATATTGTTTCTAATCGTTTACTTGCATAATTAGAATTTTTAACCTTTAAAAACCTTAATTTCTAGTGAAAATTTAGGAACAATTGTGGACTATCTCTTACACTAGCATTACAGCTTGGCAAACTTATACTTTTTTATAATTTCTAGAAACATGTGCTTTCTCATAGAAAATTTCTCAGCATGGCACCAAACAAGTGTGAATGAATAATGTTGCCTGCCATTATCAGTAAACAAAGGATGTTGCAGCCATCGAGACATTACAGCTGCCCCCAAAGGTATACCCTGAAGGGACTCAGGATGGGAAAGCCCAGGATACTGGCCCTAGACAGCTATGGTGCATATCAAAGGAATGATTTCAATGAGCCCAGACTCTTACATCTTCCCAAACATAGAGAAGTGCTAAATTCATTAATTTGAGATGTCTGGTTTTATTTAATTAAGAGTAATCTTTTAATGTTCTGACTACCTGGTCTTTGTTGCAAAAACTCCTATAAAATCTGGCTCCTCCCTTACCTCTTCATAACAGTCCCTCAGAGCTATCTGAGAGGCTACATCCTGGGTTTAAGTCCTCAATTTTGTCTGCCAAACAAAACATAATTCTCAACTTTTTGGTTGTACATTTTTTTCAGTCGATACGTGCTTACAAATAAACCCAAATTTATCTTTAGTTTCTCTATAATAAGAAACCAAAAGTAGATAAACCTATGTTCAATAATTAATGGCTCAGTATTTTTTCTTATTTGGGGAGATCTAGATATTCAATAAATGTCTAGCACTTAATCTTAGCAAAACTTTAAGGTTTCAGGTTACTGAAAAGATTTGGGAAATTAATTTGAAAAGTTCAACTAAAAACTTTTTATCCTACTTATATTTATTTAATACTTGCTCTTAACAATTGTTTAGATTACTTATGAAAACTTCATCATATCCAGTTATTTTTCTTGCAAGCCTAGGTAAAATAAAAGTTTTGTATTTAATGCTGATAACTTTAAAGACATCTCTGCTTTAATTAAACCAACAACCTTAAACTAGCTTTTATTTACAAAAGATATCTTGGATCACATAATTTTAAAAAGCATTTCAGTTAGTTTCTGTTGTACTTCTGATAACTTTGGAATGCCCAACTTTAACAGGGAAGAGCCAATTTTGACTCCACATTGGATCTGTTTCTTTGACTTTAGCCTTTGCTTTTCCTTGCTTTTGTTATTATAATCATACATAATGGCCTGCCGCAGGGAACCCTACCCACCTGCGAATGGCTCCAAGAAAGAAGAAATTAACACATGCCCTCCTGGAGGCTGGCCATTCCAGGAGATGTTTTTGCAAGACTGATGGACCTTTTTACTTTACTTCCTCCCTGCCTCTCCCTCTCTATTCTGCCTTCTTACTTTACTTCCCTCTCTGATTCTATAAGAGGAACTGGTATCCAGACCCCGATAAGATGGTTTTTGGGGGGACCTTAGTCCACCACCTTCTCAGTCTGCTTCCTTTCTGAATAAAGTCATATTCCTTGCCTCAACACCTTGTCTCACGATTTATTGGCCTGTTGTGCAGCAAGCAGAGCGTGCTTGCACTCGGTAACACAATCTTTACAAGCTTGTCTTCAAACCAACTAAATAGAGCTCTTCTACAAAATAATTCTGCAGTACCATCTAGAGGTTAAAAAACAACAACAACACATATCTACAACGTACAGAAGGAGATACACACAGATGCAAAGGGAGATCTCACAGTTACCAATATTTGTGGAGAAGACACTTAAGATTTTTTTTTTAATCTGCCAACTTTCCAAATATTTCTTCCCTTCATTTTTTTTTTCTTTTCTGATGAGAAACACTTGCATTTCAAAGAATGGCTCTTAAGTCTCAGAGAAGATGGGGATAGGAAATCTACATCACAAAGACACAGATTAAGTACTGAACAATTCTATTTCCAAAGTCCCAATATCTACAAGTATTTTGAGATGAAGAGAGGAGGTTTGGGGATTGGCAAAAAGGAATGACACCCATCTACCTATTGTTGGAATGTTTCTTTTCCTCCGGGTATATCTAGCTTAGGGTATAAGGTCTAAATTCTTACCAGACTCTGAATAATTTCAGTTCCCTAAGTGTTTAAGGGAATAATTTAGCAGTTTACCCAAAAAATCTGTATCATCAACTCTGTGAGGGGCCCATATGGGAGTTTAAGTTGATGTTGAAGAATTTGCACAGTGCCTTGAGAACAATCGCTTTTCCAGTGTCCCAGCTGATAACAGCTGAAACGTTGATCTCTGGGCAAGTGATTTGATAATGAACCCCCAAGAAGGTGAAATGGGGAGGCCTAGGCATTGTTTTAGATATCTTTTGTATCTTTAATTTTTCATTGGCTTTTTGCAACGAATCTTTTAATGAAGTTATTTTGGAATTCTGAAAGCTTTTGGAGACTTCTGCATACTAATTAAAATAGGTATTCCATTTGGTTTGTTTAACTTGGGAGCCCTTGTCTTTAAGTGATCTTACCTATTTGGAACATTCCTCCTAATGGCCAATGTAATTCTAGGTTGATTTTAGTAAAACTTTGCCATTTTGTTAAATAACTGCAGCTTCCAGGATTCATAGTTCTTAAATATAAACTAAGCAGATGTGATGCAAGGCAGTGTGCTCAACTATTTGGACATAAAGGATCACGTTTCTTCTAGCTAGGCCTTTGGTTTTCTCCGTCAAACTAATACCTAAGAGGGACTTGTGGCAGGGTTGGGAATTATGCGGTATTTTACAGTGTACATTGTTGCATGGAAGTTTTCTTGAGGTTGGTGGGTGACCTAAATGTCAGTCTAACCCATTCTGTGACCAGCTTATCCTAACATGAGACTATTTGGGTTAGGTGATGAGTGCTCTAATAACTTTTAAATGTCTGGTACCCACCAATCTTTGCAGCTTTTTGGCTTCTGAGATTCCCATTAGCAATGGGCTTTACTTCATGTGCACATTAACAGAAACCCATGGTAACTTAAAAAAAAAAAGAGAGAGAGAGAGAGAGAGAGAAAGAGAGAGAGAGAGACTGGGGAAAGGACTGAACGAGCAGACCTCAAAGAATGAGGACTGCGGACTGATTCCAAGCAAAAGGAGAACTGCAGCTATAACTAGTAGTTCTCAACAGGGAATCTGGGAAAGGATTCCAAACAAATGGGGAGGTGCATATTAAACCACCATAGCTCCAAATGTGGAGAGAGAATCAAGGGACTGGAGTTTTCCACTCAAAACAATGAACTGTGGAAAGCTAATTAGATCAGGAGCTCAAACACAAAAAGAACAGAGCTCAACCAAAAGGAATTTACCAATGGCCCTTGGAAACAGCAAGAAAGACAGTGAACTGAAAAGGGTTCACAGGGTGCCATGCCTGTGTTTCCTACTCCTTGAAAGCCATTCCAAGTTCACTTCAAATCTCATCACTGCCACCCATCCATTAAAAAATAAGTCAACCAAGTAAATTTGAAGATGTATTTGGCTTTATTAGATGATTCATGAACTGGGCAGGCAGCATCCCATCTAGCAACTAGAAGGGTGCTCCCAGTACCACACTTCTTTTGATTACTATAGCTTAGTAGCATAGTTTGAAATCAGGGCATATGATAGCTCCAGCTTTGTTCTTCTTTCTCAAGATTGCTTTAGCTATTTGGGGTCTTCAGTGCTTCCATATAAAATTTAGGATTATTTGTTCTAGTTCTATTTTTTAAAAAGTCTTTATTATTTTGATATGGATTGCATGAAATCTGTAGATTGGTTTGGAAAATATGGACATTTTAGCAATATTAATTCTTCGAAATCAGAAGCATGGATTTATTCTACTTATTTGTGTCATCTTCGGTTTCTTTCATCAATGCTTAGAGTTTTCAGAATACAGGTCTTTCACCTCCTTGGTTAAATTCATCTCTAGGTATTTTATTCTTTTTGATACAATTGTAAGAGGGATTGTTTTCATCACTTCTCTTTCTGATAGTTCATTATTAGTGCACAGAAATTCAGACAATTTTTGTATATTAATTTTGTATCCTACAACTTAACTGAATTCATTATTAGTTCTAATAGTTTTTTGGTAGAGTCTTTAGGGATTTCTGTATTATGCCATCTGCAAAGAGTGAGTTTTGCTACTTCTTCCTTTCCAGTTTGGATGCCTTTTATTTCTTTTCCTGACTAATTTCTTTTTTTTTTTTTAACATCTTTATTGGCGCATAATTGCCTTATAGTGTTGTGTTAGTTTCTGCTGTATAACAAAGTGAATCAGCTATACGCATATGTATAGCCCCATATCCCCTCCCTCTTGCATCTCCCTCCCCCCTCCTTATCCCACTCATCAAGGTAGCCTCAAAGCACCAAGCTGATCTCCCTGTGCTATGCAGCTGCTTCCCACTAGCTATCTATTTTACATTTGGTAGTAGATATCTGTCAACGTTACTCTCTCAGTTCGTCCCACCTTACCCTTCCTCCTTCCCATGTCCTCAAGTCCATTCTCTACGTCTGTGTCTTTATTCCTGTCCTGCCCCTAGGTTCATCCTTTTTTTTTTTTAGATTCCATATATACGTGTTAGTATACAGTATTTGCTTTTCTCTTTCTGACTTACTTCACTCTGTATGACAGACTCTAGGTCCATTCACCTCACTACAAATAACTCAGTTTTGTTTCTTTCTTGACTAATTTCTGTGGCTAAGACTTACAATACTATGGATAAAAGTGGAAAGAGTGGGCATCCCTGTATTGTTCCTAATCTTAGAGGAAAAAGCTTTCTCAATTTTTCACTGCTGAGTATAATGTTAGCTGTGAGTTTGTCATATATGGCCTTTATTATATATTGAGGTATATTCTCTCTACACCAACCTTGTAAAGAGTTTTTATCATAGGATTAGAGAGAAGATGGCGGAAGAATAAGACGCAGAGATTACCTTCCTCCCCACAGATACACCAGAAATACATCTACATGTGGAACAACTCCTGCAGAACACCTACTGATCGCTGGCAAAAGACCTCAGACCTCCCAAAAGGCAAGAAACTCCCCATGTACCTGGGTAGGGCAAACAAAAAAAAAGAAAAAACAGAGACAGAAGGATAGGGACGGGACCGGCACCAGTGGGAGGGAGCTATGAAGCAGGAAACGTTTCCACACACTAGGAGGCCCTTCACGGGCTGAGACTGCAGGTGGCAGAGGGGGGAAGCTTCGGAGTCACGGAGGAGAGCACAGCAACAGGGTCGCGGAGGGAAAAGTGCAGAGATTCCCGCACGGAGGGTCAGCGCCGACTGGCACTCACCAGCCCAAAAGGCATCTCTGCTCCCACGCCGGTGCGGGCAGGGCTGGGAACTGAGGCTCGGGCTTCGGTCGGAACCCAGGGAGAGGACTGGTGTTGGCGGCGTGAAGACAGCCCGCAGGGGGTTAGTGCACCATGGCTAGCTGGGAGGGAGTCCAGGGAAAAGTCTGGACCTGCCGAAGAGGCAAGAGACTTTTTCTTCCCTCTTTGTTTCCTGGTGCACGAGGAGAGGGGATTAAAAGCGCTGCTTAAAGGAGCTCCAGAGATGGGCGCGAGCCACAGCTAACAGCATGGACCCCAGAGACGGGCCTGAGACACTATGGCTGCTGCCGCCACCAAAAAGCCTGTGTGTGACCACAGGTGACTCTCCACACCTCCCCTACCGGAGCCTGTGCAGCCCGCCAATGCCAGGGTCCCGGGATCCAGGGACAACTTCCACAGAAGAACACACAGCGCGCCTCAGGCGGTTGCAACGTCCCGCTGGCCTCTGCCGCCGCAGGCTTGCCCCGCACTCCGTGCCCCTCCCTCCCCCCGGCCTGAGTGAGCCGGAGCCCCCGAGTCAGCAGCTCCTTTAACCCAGTCCTGTCTGAGCGAAGAACAGATGCACTCCGGTGACCTACACGCAGAGGCGGGGCCAGATCCAAAGCTGAGCCCCGGGATGGGAGCTGTGCGAACAAAGAAGAGAAAGGGAAATCTCTCCCAGCAGCCTCAGGAGCAGCAGATTAAATCCCCACAATCAACTTGATGTACCCTGCATCTGTGGAATACATGACTAGACAACAAATCATCCCAAATTGAGGAGGTGGACTTCGAGAGCAAGATTTATTTATTTTTTTCCCCTTTTCCTCTTTTTATGAGCATGTATGTGTATTCTTCTCTGTGAGATTTTGTCTGTATAGCTTTGCTTTCACCATTTGTCCTAGGGTTCTATCTGTCCGTTTTTTTTTTTTTAACTTTTAAAAAAAATTTTTCTATCTTAATAATTACTTTTTACTTTAATAACCTTATTTTATTTTATCTAACATTATTCTATTTTATCCTTCCTCCCTCCCTCCCTCTCTCTTTGTTTCTTTCTCTCTTTCTCTCTTTCTTTCTACTTTTTCTCCCTTTTATTCTGAGCCACGTGGACGAAGGGCTCTTGGTGCTGCAGCCAGGAGTCAGTGCTGTGCCTCTGAGGTGGGAGAGCCAACTTCAGGACACCGGTCCACAAGAGACCTCCCAACCCCAAGTAATATCAAACGGCGAAAATCTCCCAGAGATCTCCGTCTCAACACCAGCCCTCGGCTTCACTCAAAGACCAGCAAGCTACAGTGCTGGACACCTTATGCCAAACAACTAGCAAGACAGGAACACAACCCCACCCATTAGCAGAGAGGCCGCCTAAAATCATAATAAGTCCACAGACACCCCAAAACACACCACCTGATTTGGACCTGCCCACCAGAAAGACAAGATCCAGCCTCATCCATCAGAACACAGGCACTAGTCCCTTCCACCAGGAGGCCTACAAAACCCACTGAACCAACTTTAGCCACTGGGACAGACACCAAAAACAACAGGAACTACGAACCTGCAGCCTGCAAAAAGGAGACCCCAAACACAGTAAGATAAGCAAAATGAGAAGACAGAAAAACACACAGCAGATGAAGGAGCAAGATAAAAACCCACCAGACCTAACAAATGAAGAGGAAATAGGCAGTCTATCTGAAAAAGAATTCAGAATAATGATAGTAAA
>RJWK010058461.1:0-13854 GCA_004363435.1 Platanista minor | reverse complement strand
GTCATGTACCACAATGTTCATTGCAGCTCTATTTACAATAGCCAGGACATGGAAGCAACCTAAGTGTCCATCAATAGATGAATGGATAAAGATGTGGCACATATATACAATGGAATATTACTCAACCATAAAAAGAAATGAAATTGAGTTATTTGTACTGAGGTGGATGGGCCTAGAGTCTGTCATGCAGAGTGAAGTAAGTAGAAAGAGAAAAACAAATACCGTATTCTAACACATATATATGGAATCTAAAAAAAATAAATAAAAAGAAAATGGTCATGAAGAACCTAGGGGCAAGATGGGAATAAAGACGCAGACCTGCTAGAGAATGGACTTGAGGAGATGGGGAGGGGGAAGGGTAAGCTGAGACAAAGTGAGAGAGTGGCATGGACATATATACACTACCACATGTAAATTAGATAGCTACTGGGAAGCAGCCGCATAGCACAGGGAGATCAGCTTGGTGCTTTGTGACCACCTAGATGGGTGGAATAGGGAGGGTGGGAGGGACGAAGACACAAGAGAGAAGAGATATGGGGATATATGTATATGTATAACTGATTCACTATGTTATAAAGCAGAAACTAACACACCATTGTAAAACAATTATACTCCAATAAAGATGTTTAAAAAATAAATGAATTTTAAAAAATCCTTAAAATGGCTTAGATCACAAAAGTAATCTTCCACATATTCTTTTATTAATTTTAGTTTCACCTTTCAAATTTAGGACTTTAATCCATCCATAGTTCACCTTTGCATGTAGTACTATGTAGAGATGTACATTTTTGGCCATCTAGTGGGACAGTTTTCCCAGTACCATCTACCTAGCAATGTCATCTCAATTAGAATACAATAAAGGTGCCACTTTAATCTTGTATTAAATTGCCATATATTTAGGCTTGTGCCTCCGAGCTCTCTGTTGTATTCCATTGGTCAATTTGTCTTTTCTTATATTAATACCACACTAGTTTTATTGTTGTTTAACCTCAGCTTTATGCTACATCTAAATGAACTGCTAAGGTAAAGCTGCCTGTTACCCTTCCTTCTTTTTCAAGGTTTATGTGGCTAATTATAGAAGTGTATTCCTTTATATGAATTTTGTAAAAAGTTTCAAGTAAATTGAATTCCTTTAAAAAAATCCAGATAGAATTTGATTGGGGAGGCACTGGGTCTCTAATTTGGAGACAATGTTTTTGTAATATGTTTGATTTTTATTCAAATCATCTTCTGTATGCTCTCTCTACTAGGGCTTTTAAATTCTTCCCATAGAGGTACTATATATTCCTGGTTAAACCAGATATTTTACAGATTTAGTTGATATTGTTAATGTTATTTTTATATCTGACTATACTTTCTAATGTACTGCTGGTTTAGAATAAAAACTACTGTGTTTATAAGATAATCTTGATTCCAGCAATATCAACAATATCTCATTATTCTGAGAGTCTCTCTGTTGATTCTTCTTGTTTTTCCAGGCGTACGATCCTATCATCTATAATGATAGTTTTATCTCTTTCCTTACAATTCTTGAACCTCTATTTCTTTGTCTTTCCTTATAGCTTTGGCCAGGGCTATTGGTCCTACAGAAAATGTTGGCTGTGAGAGTTAATATCCTTGTCTTATTCCTGATCTTAGTGTTTCTCCATTGAGCTATGATGATTTTTGATTTAGTTTTTTTTAACAGTGTTCTGACTTTTTATTTTTTATAAAAGCTTTATTAAAATATAATTCACATACTAAGAAATTCTCTCTTTTGAAGTGTGTAATTCAGTGGTAATTTTTTACATATAAACCTTATTAAGTTAAGGAAAATTCTTTCTACTTCTAAATTTCTGAGAGCTTGTGCAACTTTGTGAATTTTTTGTATTATTTGAGATAATCATATGATTTTTCTCCTTTAGGCATTAAAGAAATTAATTACACTGATTTTTCTGATGTTATACTTTCATTCACGGACTAAACCCTATGTGATCATGATGTATTATTTTTTAAATATACTTAGTTTTAGTTAGCTCATATTTTGTTTTGGAGTACTGCATCTCTCATCATTTGTGCACCAGACCTATAATATTTTGCTTATATTTCTTTTGTCTGGTTCTGGAATCAATATTTTACTAGCTTGAAAAATGAACTAGGAAACTGTTGCTCTTTTTCTATTTTCTAGAACAACTCTTTCTTAAAAGTTTGGTAGAATTCATTTGGAAAACCATCTGAGCCTTTTGGGCAGAGGAGGGAATGTCAACTATCATTTCAATTTCTTTAGTATCTCAAGTTCTGTGCTGTTTCTTCTCTCCTGTTTCATCTAATCCTCTGATTCACAGACACACCTCATTCCCCACTGCCCCATTCACATGTCACACTCAAGTCTTTACCTCTGGAGATCCTGACTATACTTTAAGGCCGAACTGAAATTCCCTATTTTTATGAGTCAATTCCCAACCCACCACGACACTGTTATTCCTTCCTCATTGCGCCCTGATAGCTCTGTGTGTATATCTTACACATTTATATCACCCTTATCAGGATTATCTCCATGTGTTATGTCCAGTTTTATCCAGCAATGAATAGTCTAACATCGTAGGTATAACATAATCTTTACCTTGCATGAAGCCCTGTTTTCTCTAAAACTAAAAGTAAATTTTGTAAAACTAGAGAGCATAATAATAATAGTGTCTATTTTTTGCCCTTTCCCTTTGAATACAAACATAAAAGCCTTTGTATATATTTTGTACTGTGTGCAAATTTTACTCTTCCTCATCCAAACTGCACCCCTATCCCCATCTGCCCCATGAATCCTGATTGATCCTGTGGGCTGTCTCTCATACCTGGATCTTGACCTCACTCCCTAAATGCCTTCTCAGTAAATGTGTATTAGGAAGGAATAGGAATGCTGCCAGACAAGAGTTGTGGAGAAGTCCACCACCTTCAAGGTTAGGCACGGAGCTCCACATCTAAGCTGAGTTCGTGAGACTTCTAGGAGGGTTCTGCTACCCAATGTAAGCTGCCTTTTCTAGGGAGCATTGACTATTCACTGTGATCAGAGATGGTATGATGCTGCAAAGAGAAACAGTTGGCAGATGTACAAACAATGGTTCTATTCACCTTTCATTCACTTTTCTAAGAAACTTCTCTGTACCATAACCACTGTTGGGATTACAGAGATGAAAAGACTGTCATTGCCTCCACACCCCATTTAAGGTGCTCACAGTCTGGTGAGAAAATTAATTAAACACACTCACTGAAATTTACAAATGATAAGAGCTGTGACAGAAGAAATTTCCAGGGACTGGGGGAGGACCCCGGGGGCTAATCTCTGGTGAAGCCCACCTGGGGTCGCAACCACAACACAGTAATCAGCAGTCAGTCCTTGAACTGCCTTAAAGAAGTGGGACCTTGTCTGTGAAATCCCAACCCCACCACATATTAGCTTCGGGACTTCAGGGTAGCTACCTGGTTCTTCTGAGCCTTAGTTTTTTCATTTGTAAAATGGGGTCAATGGCACCGGCCTCGTGTGGTTGTCGACATGAGATGCTAATGCTGTGATGTGTGTAGCGCCTGGCCCGCAGCCGGGGCCGGGCTCCTGGGAGCTGCTGTCTCCCTTGTGGCTGGTGCCATGGCTCTCTGCTTCTGATTGCAGGTGGTAACACCAGATGGGCGTGGGAAGAACCGAGCTAAGTGGGGCCTGCTGAAGAATATCCAGACTGCCCTCCAGAAACGCTTCTGAGTGCCTCCGCAGAGCAGGCAGCAACCTCAGAGACATACCACAAAATAGACATATATAGACACACACACATGTGTATACGTATTTTTCTCACCACATCCTTCAATGAGGTTGTAGACGATGATCCCGGGACATCTGAGCCATTTCAGCAGAAGTCTACTAAGAGCTAATAAAAGGAAATGCCTGATGTCATGGCTTGCTGTTTGCTCACTAAATAGAAACTAAGATACAAAAGTCAGCAAGTGGCTACGTTTCCATGAGCTCAGACCTAATCCTAGGCTCAGAGTTCTGTGGTGTTTTGTATGAGGCAGCAGCGTTGGTTGAAAAAAATTAAAAAGGCACTCTCTTTGAAGTCAGGCTCCCTGGGTATGCATGTTGACCCTGGTCTAACTAGCTCTCGGTGTTTGGGCAAGTCACTGATTGATGGGGACCTCATTCCCTCACTATGCAGTCTATTTTAATATGAAAAGGCCAACATTGTTAGAATGCACTTCCTACTTATTGAGCCTGAACTTGCCTTCCCATAACTTTAACCCCATGGTCTGAGGTCTGCCCCAGAGCCATACAAATGAAAGTACTCCCTCTTCTCCTCACTCCTTCTGATCCCTAGGCAAAGGAAGAGCAGTAGAATGCCTGGCGGGAGGCAACCCCCCTATGGTTCTTTGAAGCATGGCAGGAAAGAATGGCAGAGTCATGTGTCAGCTCCAGCCTCACTGAACTTGGCCAGGCCCTTCAGGCAATGTGAAGTACCCAAGCTTGACAAGGACCCATCAGCCTGGAACGACCCACTCCTGAACCCCACCACATTGCTGCCTAGAAAATACCACCAGTCTTTCAAGACCCAGCTCAACCACTTCTGTGAAGCCTTTGCTGATTCTCCAGGTGGTCTAAGTGGGGATGATACCTCCTTCCTCACCTGGGTTCTCACTAAACCCCGAGCCCTCCTCCCCCACTCCATCCCCCACAGAGACATCTCTTCCAGCCCGTGATGCTCAGGAGCTCTCATTGGTCCCCAGTCTTTAGGACAGAGATGGCATCTCGTTCATTCTGTCCCAGTGGCTGGCTCAGTGAAACTCACATTGCACATTAATACCAGGGACAGAGGAACTACTGCTGGAAGGCAGGCACACAGAGTCACCCTCCTGTGAACCCACCCCCAACACATCAGTTTGCACCATGAGGGTCTACATACAGAAGTGGGAGTGGGCATGGAAAGGGACCGGTGGTCAGTGGTCTCCACCTCCTCTAATCCCATCCTTTTCACGAGCTGTCCCGTGGCAGGTGTGGCCAGCTCATCTGGCTTCACCCGGAGGACCGTGGCTTTGCAACCCATTATTTTGCCCAGAGGCTCAGCATCAGAGCCAGAAAAGCCCCTTTCCCTGTGAAAGATCCCTAGTGATGATCTTCTAATAATGTGAGATGAAGCCAAGCAGATTCCTGCCCCTCCCCCCAACAGCATTACAAGAAGGAGTACTCGAGGGAGCTTTGTTATGATCCTATTACTATAAATGATGGCTTGAATCCACCATCAGATTTCGTATCACCATATAATCATTTCTATAAAAGCCTTCAAAATCATCATTAGCACGGGGAGCAAATTAAATGACATGCCAGCGGGGATTTTACTACTGATAAACTAAAATGAAATTAAACTAAAAAAATAAAAAAATAAAAAAGAATGATATGAATTTTGCATTACAATGATCACACCTACTCACAGAGCCAAGTAGGATGGCCAGAATCACATAACCACCAGCACCCTGATCTTGCCTCTCTAGAGAACGTGTAAACTTGCATTCAGCAAGCAAGAAGTTAGTGGGATTCTCTGAGAGGCCCATTTAAGCGGTAGCTGAGCTGTTCTTCCAAGCACAAGATGAAATTTCTTAATGATGCAGAAACCCTTGCACATCATTTGTTCCCTGAGGTTATGATTCACACAGAGTGTACCCTCCCAGGACCCTTCCTGTGGTATAAAAAGGGAGGCAAGGATCTGGTGTAATACCAGCACTTTATCTTTACTAACCAGTTACATGGCCTTGAGCGAGTCCCTCTCTCACCCTGGATGTCAGTTTCTTTGTCTATGTGATGATGTGGTTTGATTAGGTATTTTAGAGCTGATCTTTAATTAAATAAGAATGTTTCTTTCCCTGCTTCTTTGGATTGTTGTCAAATTCAAATGAGTAATATACACGAAAGCATGTTACAAAGTGGAAAATACTGTTAAAGAGGAAAGTTTTTTAATTGAAGTATAGTTAATGTACAATATTATGTAAGTTACAGGCATACAATATAGTGATTTGTAATTCTGCGTGTGCACAGTAGTACATATATGTTTGTATGTGTGTGTGTATATATATATATATATATATATATATATATATATATATATACGTGCCAAATATAACAAAGAGATTCATCTATATACACCACTGTGTCCAGCCATAATCTCTCTGTATATTTACGTATTTCAGCATCCCTATCAGTCTTTCTTTAGAGAACAGGGTATGGCTATAGGAACAGATAATTAGTGGCAGTGTCTACTTGAAAAGAGCTTGTAGTATATTAGTACAGTTGATAGCTAAGAAAATGGTAGTTTTCTGGCACCTCTCCTCTTCTTACCTTTTTTCTTTTTCTTTTCCTTTTTATATTCACTCTAGATTCATTCACTCATTTAACACATCTGTAATGAGACTTGGGTACAAGGAACACAGTGGGAAATTCAACAGGCATGGCCCCTGCCCCACATATTTTATAGTCTAATGAGGAAGACAGATAAAGCTATAAGTATATAGATGACTAGAAATGATGAAAAGTGCTAGGGAGGAAAGGAGCATGGAGCTGGGAGGTAACAATTCTAAAGAGGGTGCAACGGCCTGAATGTTGTGTTCTCCAAAATTCATGTGTTGAAACCCTAACCCCAGTGTGATGCTGTTTCCTAATTACCTTGGGAGGTAATTAGGTCATGAGAATGGGACCTTCAAGAATGGGATTAGTGCCTTTATAATATGAAGCCAGAGAGCTAGCTCACTCTCTTTCCACCACAACGAGAAGACAGCCATCCTCACCCCAGAAGAGGGTCCTCGCCAGAACCTGAGTATGTTGGCCCCTTATCTTGGACTTCCATCCCCTAAAACTGTGAGAAATAAATTTCTGTTGTTATAAGACACCCAGTCTATGATACTTTGTTATAGCCACCCAAACGGACTAAGACAGAGGCTGTCAGTGAAGGGCTCCCAAAAGGTGAATTTAAACCTGTCTCCTTAAGAATGGAGAGGAAGGACACAGACCTACTAGAGAATGGACTTGAGGGTATGGGTGGGGGGAGGGGTAAGCTGTGACAGGGTGAGAGAGTGGCATGGACATATGTACACTACCAAATGTAAAATAGACAGCTAGTGGGAAGCAGCCGCATAGCACAGGGAGATCAGCTCGGTGCTTTGTGACCACCTGGATGGGTGGGATGGGGAGGGCGGGAGGGAGGGAGACACAAGAGGGAGGAGATATGGGAACATATGTATATGTATAATTGATTCACTTTGTTATAAAGCAGAAACTAACATACCATTGTAAAGCAATTATACTCCAATAAAGATGAAATAAATAAATAAAATGGTATAAAACAAAAAAACAAACAAACAAAAAAGAGCCCTTTCAGACCAGTGAAGTGTGTATGAGTGAGCAGAAGAGAGTAATTAAGGATGGTGTCGAAGATTCTGGATTAAGCACTGGGTGGGTGATGGATCCAAACAGGAAAGAATGGACAAGTTTCAGTTTGGGGAAATATTAGAGTTCTGCCTTGGATGAATGGAGATACTTGAGGGACTAGTGAGCAGAATCAAATAGCAGCAGCTGGTTATTGTATCAGTCTGATTCAACCTGGAAAACAGAAACCATACCAGTCCTTTTAACAGAGAGAACTGAATATGGGAATTGGTTCAATAGATGTTGGAGGACTCAGGACAGAAAAGGGACACTGGGATAACACGGAGGTGACAACTATCGCCCCTAGGAGCCACTGTTACCCCTAGGACTGGGGAAATGAAGGGAAGAGAATGGGGTTATCAGAACCAGAGGCTCAGAGGAGGAGACCTGCTGAGATGGGGCCCAGATCTCTGAGCGAGGGTCGCTGCCAGACCGGTGCTGGTGTCTCTGGGGGAGTTCCAGGAGGCCAGTTCTAGGAGTGTGGGGAAAAGAGCTGGAAACTGACAGTAACAGCTAAACTGCCACAGCCTGGGAAGGACCATCACTGGGAAGGACAGTGATGCCACCCAGAGGAGGGAGCAAACAGAAAGGGGTTCTTTCCTTCACCCCCTTCAAGGCACCCAGTCTTCCTCTGGTGTCCCCTAGTAGCAGAACCACATGGAGCCAGCTGGCAAAAAAAAAAAAAAAAATGCTATCGGCAGAGCCCCAGCCTCAGCATCAGAGACCGAGTCTAGAAAGGTGGGGTAGGGGCTGGGAGACACCAGCTTAATAATTGGCACAGTTTTGTAAGACTAGGAACCAAAGGATAGGCCTGGGCTAGGGACACAAACTCGAGTCATCAGTGAATGTGACTCTGTAATTTGCTAGAATGCTAATGACATCAACTGTATCCAGCTCAGCTAGGCTCTTCAGGAGAGACAAGAGAGACATAAAGCTAGTTCCCATCTTCAGGTTGCGTCTTAACCACAAGGCCAACTGGAAAGCAACTGGGCATATTGCTTGGCCTCTGGAGCTACCCCCACCCCAAGTGAGCATTGGAATCACCTATGGAGCTTTTTAAAAATACAGATGCCGGGGCTTCCCTGGTGGCTCAGTGGTTGAGAGTCCACCTGCCGATGCAGGGGACACGGGTTCGTGCCCCAGTCCGGGAAGATCCCACATGCCGCGGAGCGGCTGGTCCCATGAGACGTGGCCGCTGAGCCTGCGCGTCCGGAGCCTGTGCTCCGCAACGGGAGAGGCCACAAAAGTGAGAGGCCCGCGTACCGCAAAAAAAAAAAAAAAAATACAGATGCCCAGGGCCCACCTCAGAGCCACTGATCAGATTATATAGCACAGGGGCCTGGTCACTGGTGTTTTCTAAAAGCCTCTGGGTGACTGTGAGGAGCAGCCCTCTCCCGGACCAGCAAACATTTGGGACCCACTAGATGGTGGCGTGAGCTGTTGGAAAATGGTTCCTGGCTGCAGTAAGACCAGAGTTAGCCTTTGAGGAATGGGCAGGAATTGGACAAGGCACAGGCCAGAGGGAAGGGCACCACAAGGACGGCTTGCAAAAGGGCAGGGAGACAGGAATGAAAGGGGAGCTGGGCACCACAGGTCCTCAGAAAATGCTCATTGATTTGAGTTGTTCAACTCTGAGTTTACCCTGTGCTATATAGCTCTCTTTTTGCTTTGAGAGATAATGAAAAACAGGGTATGAGGGGAAATGTTGTCATCGTTTAAATTATCGATATCATTTCAACAGTAGCTCTGCTCCAAGATAAAAAAAAGGGGTATATGCAGGGAACAGAGAGATAATACGAACCCCAAAATGGCAGGAGCACTGCTACCCACAAGTGCCCCTGTTTCTGCCCACTGCCATGTCTTCCTGGTACAAATTCTCAGCAACACCCAGACCCACACACTCAGCTGTGTCACACACACACATACACTAATATACACACACTCACACTCATGCACACGCATATGGGCACACACATACACACACACACGCGCACAAGTGCTCCATATTCACCGCATCTGAACCACGTCATCCATTCCAAGGTCAGTGACATTTTATACACACACACACACACACACACAATGTACTATATAGGTGCACATGTAATCAAATATTAATGGAATGGAATATTATTCAGCCATAAAAAAGAACCAAATAATTCCATTTGCATCAACATGGGTGGACCTAGAGATTTTCATACTCTACTGTGTGACGTAAGTCAGACAGACAAAGACAAATATCATGATATCACTTATATGTGAAACCTTTCAAAATGACTCAAAAGGAGAGGCAGGGAATGTGAAGACAGAGGGCCGAGTGATACAACCGTTGCCTGGAAGGGGGCCACAGAGCACATAGTGTGAGCACCCCCTAGAAGCTGGAAAAGCAGGGCATCATGCGCGTGATACCCATTTGACAGTCCCACACTACCTTCCATTTGGACCGAGAAGTTTAGGAGTCACCTGGTGGCAAAATATATAAGAAAGGCCTCAATAAGAATCAGTGAGAGATTAGGAGCCAAGATGGTGGAGCAGAAGAACATGCTTTCACTCCCTCTTGTGAGAACACCAGAATAACAACTAGCTGCTGGACAATCATCAACAGGAGGACACTGGAACTCACACAAAAAAATACTTCACATCCAGAGAAAAAGGAAAAGCCACAGTGACATGGTAGGAGGGGCTCAATCACAGTAAAATCAAATCCCATAACTGCTGGGTGCATGACTCACAGACAGGAGAACACTTATACCACAGAAGTCCACCCACTGGAGTGAAGATTCTCAGCCCCACGTCAGGCTTCCCAACCTGGGGGCCTGGCAACGGGAGGAGGAATTCCTAGAGAATCAGACTTGGAAGCCTAGTGGCACTTGACTGCAGGATTGCGACAGGGCTGGGGGAAACAGAGACTCCACTCTTGGAGGGCACACACAAAGGAGTGTGCGCATTGGGACCCAGGGGAAGGAGCACTGACCTCAGGGGAGACTGAACCAAACCTACCTGCTAGTGTTGGAAGGTCTCCTGCAGAGGTGGGAGGTGGCTGTGGCTCACTGTGGGGACAAGGACACTGGCAGCAGAAGTTCTGGGAAGTACTCCTTGGCATGAGCCCTCCCAGAGTCTGTCATTAGCCCCACCAAAGAGCCCAGGTAGGCTCCAGTGTTGGGTTGTCTCAGGCCAAACAACCAACAGGGAGGGAACCCAGCCCCACCCATCAGCAGCAAGTGGATTAAAGTTTTACTGAGCTCTGCCCACCAGAGCAACAGTCAGCTCTGCCCACCACCAGTCCCTCCCATCAGGAAACTTACACAAGCCTCTTAGATAGCCTCATCCACCAGGGGGCAGACAGCAGAAGCAAGAAGAATTACAATCCTGCAGCCTGTGGAACAAAAACCACATTCACAGAAAGACAGACAAGGTGAAAAGGCAGAGGGCTACGTACCAGATGAAGGAACAAGATAAAACCCCAGAAAAACAACTAATTGAAGTGGAGGTAGGCAACTTTCCAGAAAAAGAATTCAGAATAATGATAGTGAAGATGATCCAGAACCTCGGAAAAACAATGGAGGCAAAGATCGAGAAGATGCAAGAAATGTTTAACAAAGACCTAGAAGAACTAAAGAACAAACACACAGAGATGAACAACACAATAACTGAAATGAAAACTACATGAGAAGGAATCAATAGCAGAATAACTGAGGCAGAAGAACAAATAAGTGACCTGGAAGACAGAATGGTGCAATTCACTGCTGTGGAACAAAATAAAGAAAAAAGAATGAAAAGAAATGAAGACAGCCTAAGAGACCTCTGGGACAACATTACACACAACAACATTTGCATTAAAGGGGTCCCAGAAGGAGAAGAGAGAGAGAAAGGACCCGAGAAAATATTTGAAGAGATTATAGTCAAAAACTTCCCTAACATGCGAAAGGAAATAGCCACCCAAGTCCAAGAAGCACAGAGAGTCCCATACAGGATAAACCCAAGGAGAAACATGCCAAGACACATAGTAATCAAACTGGCAAAAATTAAAGGCAAAGAAAAATTATTGAAAGCAGCAAGGGATAAACGACAAATAACATACAAGGGAGCTCCCATAAGGTTAACAGCTGATTTCTCAGCAGAAAATGTACAAGCCATAAGGCAGTGGCATGATATACTTAAAGTGATGAAAGGGAAGAACCTACAACCAAGATTACTCTACCCAGCAAGCATCTCATTCAGACTCGATGGAGAAATCAAAAGCTTTACAGACAAGCAAAAGCTAAGAGAATTCAGCACCACCAAACAAGCTCTACAACAAATGCTAAAGGAACTTCTCTAAGTGGGAAAAACAAGAGAAGAAAAGGACCTACAAAAACAAACCCAAAACAATTAAGAAAATGGTCATAGGAACATACAAATCGATAATTACCTTAAACGTGAATGGATTAAATGCTCCAACCAAAAGACACAGGCTTGCTGAATGGATACAAAAACAAGACCCATATATATGCTGTCTACAAGAGACCCACTTCAGACCTAGGGACACATACGGACAGAAAGTGAGGGTATGGAAAAAGATATTCCATGCAAGTGGAAATCAAAAGAAAGCTGGAGTAGCAATACTCATATCAGATAAAATAGACTTTAAAATAAAGAATGTCACAAGAGACAAGGAAGGGACACTACATAATGATCAAGGGATCAACCCAAGAAGAAGATATAACAATTATAAATACATATGCACCCAACATAGGAGCCCCTCAATACATAAGGCCACTGCTAACAGTTATAAAGAGGAAATTGACAGTAACACAGTAATAGTTGGGGACTTTAACAACTCACTTACACCAATAGACAGATCATCCAAAATGAAAATAAATAAGGAAACAGAAGCTTTAAATGACACAATAGACCAGATAGATTTCATTGATATTTATAGGACATTCCATCCAAAAACAGCAGTTTACACTTTCTTTTCAAGTGCACACGGAACATTCTCCAGGATAGATCACATCCTGGGCCACAAATCAAGCCACAGTAAACTTAAGAAAATTGAAATCATATCAAGCATCTTTTCTGACCACAATGCTATGAGATTAGAAATGAATTACAGGGAAAAAAACGTAAAAAACACAAACACATGGAGACTAAACAATACGTTACTAAATAACCAAGAGATCACTGAAGAAATCAAAGAGGAAATTAAAAAATACCTACAGACAAAAGACAATGAAAACACGATGATCCAAAACCTATGGGATGCAGCAAAAGCACTTCTAAGAGGGAAGTTCATAGCTCTACAAGCCTACCTCAAGAAACAAGAAAAATCTCAAATAAACAATCTGACCTTACACCTAAATGAACTAGAGAGAGAAGAACAAACAAAACACAAAGTTAGCAGAAGGAAAGAAATCATAAAGATCAGAGCAGAAATAAATGAAATAGAAAGAAAGAAAACAATAGCAAGGATCAATAAAACTAAAAGCTGGTTCTTTGAGAAGATAAACAAAATTCATAAACCATTAGCCAGACCCATCAAGAAAAAAAGGGAGAGGACTCAAATCAATAAAATTAGAAATGAAGAAGGAAAAGTTACAACAGATAACACAGAAATACAAAGCATCCTAAGAGACTACTACAAGCAACTCTATGCCAATAAAATGGACAACCTGGAAGAAATGGACAAATTCTTAGAAAGCTATAACCTTCCAAGACTGAACCAGGAAGAAATAGAAAATATGAACAGACAAATCACAAGTAATGAAATTGAAACTGTGATTAAAAATCTTCAAACAAAGCAAAATTCCAGGACCAGATGGCTCCACAGGCTATCACACATTTAGAGAAGAGCTAACACCCATCCTTCTCAAACGCTTCCAAAAAATTGTGGAGGAAGGAACACTCCCAAGCTCATTCTATGAGGCCACCATCACCCTGATACCAAAACCAGACAAAGATACTACAAAAAAAGAAAATTACACACCAATATCACTGATGAATATAGACTCAAAAATCCTCAACTGAATACTAGCAAACAGAATCCAACAACACATTAAAAGGATCATACACCATGATCAAGTGGGATTTATTCCAGGGATGCAAGGATTCTTCAATATACATAAATCAATCAATGTGATAAGCCATATTAACAAATTGAAGAATAAAAGCCATATGATCATCTCAATAGATGCAGAAAAAGCTTTTGAGAAAATTCAACAACGATTTATGATAAAAACTCTCCAGAAAGTGAGCATAGAGGGAACCTACCTCAACATAATAAAGGCCATATACGACAAACCCACAGCAAGCATCATTATCAATGGTGAAAAAGGGAAAGCATTTCCTCTAAGATCAGGAACAAGACAACGTTGTCCACTCTCACCAATATTATTCAACATAGTTTTGGAAGTCCTAGACACGGCAATCAGAAAAGAAAAAGAAATAAAAGG
>RJWK010058460.1:0-13854 GCA_004363435.1 Platanista minor | reverse complement strand
AGTGGCTGTACCAATTCACATTCCCAACAGCAGTGCAAGAGTGTTCCCTTTTCTCCATAACCTCTCCAGCATTTATTGTTTCTAGATTTTTTGATGATGACCATTCTGACTGGTGTGAGATGATATCTCATTGTAGTTTTGATTTGCATTTCTCTAATGATTAATGATGTTGAGCATTCTTTCATGTGTTTGTTTGCAGTCTGTATATCTCCTTTAGAGAAATGTCTATTTAGGCCTTCTGCCCATTTTTGGATTGGTTTTTTTGTTTGTTTGTTTGTTACTGAGCTGTATTAGCTGCTCGTAAATTTTGGAGATTAATCCTTTGTCAGTTGCTTCATTTACAAATGTTTTCTCCCATTCTGAGGGCTGTCTTTTGGTCTTGTTTATGGTTTCCTTTGCTGTGCAAAAGCTTTGAAGTTTTCATTAGGTCCCATTTGTTTATTTTTGGTTTTATTTCCATTTCTCTAGGAGGTGGGTCAAAAGAATCTTGCTGCGATTTATGTCATAGAGTGTTCTGCCTAGGGTTTCCTCTAACAGTTTGATAGTTTCTGGCCTTACATTTAGGTCTTTAATACATTTTGAGCTTATTTTTGTGTATGGTGTTAGGGAGTGTTCTAGTCTCATACTTTTACATGTACCTATTCAGTTTTCGCAGCACCACTTATTGAAGAGGCTGTCCTTTCTCCACTGTATATTCCTGCCTCCTTTATCAAAGATAAGGTGACCATATGTGTGTGGGTTTGTCTCTGGGCTGTCTATCCTGTTCCATTGATCTATGATTCTGTTTTTGTGCCAATAACATACTGTCTTGATTACTGTAGCTTTGTAGTACAGTCTGAAGTCAGGGAGCCTGATTCCTCCAGCTCTGTTTTTCATTTTCAAGATTGCTTTGGCTATTCGGAGACTTTTGTGATTCCATGAAAATTGTCAAATTTTTTCTTCTAGTTCTGTGAAAAATGCCACTGGTAGTTTGATAGGGATTGCATTGGATCCGTAGATTGCTTTGGGTAGTAGAGTCATTTTCACAATGTTGATTCTTCCAATCCAAGAACATGGTATATCTTTCCATCTATTAGTATCATCTTTAATTTCTTTCCTTAGTGTCTTATAATTCTCTGCATACAGGTCTTTTTTCTCCTTAAGCAGGTTTATTCCTAGATATTTTATTCTTTTTGTTGCAGTGGTAAATGGGAGTGTTTTCTTAATTTCACTTTCAGATTTTTCATCATTAGTGTATAGGAATGCCAGAGATTTCTGTGCATTAATTTTGTATCCTGCTACTTTACCAAATTCATTGATTAGCTCTAGTGGTTTTCTGGTAGCATCTTTAGGATTCTCTATGTATAGTATCATGTCATCTACAAACAGTGACAGCTTTACTTCTTCTTTTATGATTTGGATTTGTTTTATTTCCCTTTCTTCTCTGATTGCTGTGGCTAAAACTTCCAAGACTATGTTGAATAAGAGTGGTGAGAGTGGGCAACCTTGTCTTGTTCCTGATCTTAGTGGAAATGCTTTCAGTTTTTCACCATTGAGGACGATGTTGGCTGTGCGTTTGTCATATATGGACTTTATTATATTGAGGAAAGTTCCTTCTATGCCTACCTTCTCCAGGGTTTTTATCATATATGGGTGTTGAAGTTGGTCGAAAGCTTTCTCTGCATGTATTGAGATGATCATATGGTTTTTCTCCTTCAATTTGTTAATATGGTGTATCCCATTGATTTTTTTGCATATATTGAAGAATCCTTGCATTCCTGCAATAAACTGCACTTGATCATATTGTATGATCCATTCAATGTGCTGCTGGATTCTGTTTGCTAGTATTTTGTTGAGGATTTTTACATCTATGTTCATCAGTGATATTGGCCTGTAGTTTTCTTTCGTTATGACATCCTTGTCTGGTTTTGGTTTCAGAGTGATGGTGGCCTCATAGAATGAATTTGGGAGTGTTCCTCCCTCTGCTATATTTTGGAAGAGTTTGAGAAGGATAGGTGTTAACTCTTCTCTAAATGTTTGATAGAATTCGCCTGTGAAGCCATCTGGTCCTGGGCTTTTGTTTGTTGGAAGATTTTTAATCACAGTTTCAATTTCAGTGCTTGTGATTGTTCTGTTCATAGTTTCTATTTCTTCCTGATTCAGTCTTGGCAGCTTGTGCCTTTCTAAGAATGTGTCCATTTCTTCCAAGTTGTCCATTTTATTGGCATAGAGTTGCTTGTAGTAATCTCTCATGATCTTTTGTATTTCTGCAGTGTCAGTTGTTACCTCTCCTTTTTCATTTCTAATTCTATTGACTTGAGTCTTCTCCCTTTTTTTCTTGATGAGTCTGGCTAATGGTTTATCAATTTTGTTTGTCTTCTCAAACAACCAGCTTTTAGGTTTATTGATATTTGCTCTTCTTTCCTTCATTTCTTTTTCATTTATTTCTGACCTGATCTTTATGATTTCTTTCCTTCTGCTAACTTTGGGGTTTTCTGTTCTTCTTTCTCTAATTGCCTTAGATGCAAGTTAGGTTGTTTATTCGAGATGTTTCCTGTTTCTTAAGGTAGGATTGTATTGCTATAAACTTCCCTCTTACAACTGCTTTTGCTGCATCCCATAGGTTTTGGGTCATCGTGTCTGCATTGTCATTTGTTTGTAGGTATTTTTTTGATTTCCTCTTTGATTTCTTCAGTGATCACTTCGTTTTTAAGTAGTGTATTGTTTAGCCTCCATGTGTTTGTATTTTTTACAGATATTTTCCTTTAATTGATATCTAGTCTCATAGCATTGTGGTCAGAAAAGATACTTGATACGATTTCAATTTTCTTAAATTTACCAAGGCTTGATTTGTGACCCAAGAAATGATCTATCCTGGAGAATGTTCCATGAGCACTTGAGAAAAATGTGTATTCTGTTGTTTTTGGATGGAATGTCCTATAAATATCAATTAAGTCCATCTTGTTTAATGTATCATTTAAAGCTTGTGTTTCCTTATTTAGTTTCATTCTGGATGATCTGTCCATTGGTGAAAGTGGGATGTTAAAGTCCCCTACTATGAATGTGTTACTGTCGATTTCCCCTTTTATGGCTTTTAGTATTTGCCTTATGTATTGTGGTGCTCCTGTGTTGGGTGCATAAATATTTGCAATTGTTATATCTTCTTCTTTGATCAATCCCTTGATAACTGTGTAGTGTCCTTCTTTGTCTCTTGTAATAGTCTTTATTTTAAAGTCTATTTTGTCTGATATGAGAATTGCTATTCCACCTTTCTTTTGGTTTCCGTTTTCATGGAATATCTTTTTCCATCCCCTTACTTTCAGTCTATATGTCTCTCTAGGTCTGAAGTGGGTATCTTGTAGGCAGCATATATATGGGTCTTTTTGCCTCCATTCAGCCAGTCTGTGTCTTTTGATGGAAACATTTATTCCGTTTATGTTTAATGTGATTATCGATATGTTCCTATTCCCATTTTCTTAATTGTTTTGTATTGGTTATTGTAGGTCTTTTCCTTGTCTTGTGTTTCTTGCTGAGAGAAGTTCCTTTAGCATTTGTTGTAATGCTGGTTTGGGGGTGCTGAAATCTCTCAGCTTTAGCTTGTCTGTAAAGGTTTTAATTTCTCCCTCAAATCTGAGTGAGATCCTTGCTGGGTAGAGTAATGTTGGTTTCAGGTTTTTCTCCTTCATCACTTTAAATATGTCCTGCCAGTCCCTTCTGGCTTGAAGAGTTTCTGCTGAAAGATCAGATGTTAACCTTATGGGGATTCCCTTGTGTGTTATTTGTTGTTTTTCCCTTGCTGCTTTTAATATGTTTTCTTTGTATTTAATTTTTGATAGTTTGATTAGTATGTGCCTTGGTGTGTTGCTCCTTGGATTTATCCTGTATGGGACTCTCTGTGATTCCTGGACTTGATTAACTATTTCCTTTTCCATATTAGGGAAATTTTCAACTATAATCTTTTTAAATATTTTCTCACTCCCTTTCTTTTTCTCTTTTTCTTCTGGAACCACTATAATTCGAATGTTGGTGTGTTTAATATTGTCCCAGAGGTCTCTGAGCCTGTCCTCAGTTCTTTTCATTCTTTTTTCCTTATTCTGCTCTGTAGTAGTTATTTCCACTATTTTATCTTCCAGGTCACTTATCTGTTCTTCTCTGCCTCATTTATTCTGCTATTGATCCCAACTAGAGTATTTTTAATTTCATTTATTTTGTTGTTCATTTTTGCTTGTTTCCTCTTTAGTTTTTCTAGGTCCCTGTTAATTCTATTTCCAAGGTTTTGGATCATCTTTACTATCATTATTCTGAATTCTTTTTCAGATAGATTCCTTATTTTCTCTTCATTTGTTAGGTCTGGTGGGTTTTTATCTTGCTCCTTCATCTGCTGTGTGCTTTTCTGTCTTCTCATTTTGCTTATCTTACTGTGTTTGGGTCTCCTTTTTGCAGGCAGCAGGTTAGTAGTTCCCGTAGTTTTTGGTGTCTGTTCCCAGTGGCTAAAGTTTGTTCAGTGGGTTGTGTAGGCTTCCTGGTGGAGGGGACTAGTGCCTGTGTTCTGATGGATGAGGTTGGATCTTGTCTTTCTTGTGGGCGGGTACACGTCAGTTGGTGTGTTTTGGGGTGTGGCCTTATTATGATTTTAGGCAGGCTCTCTGCTAGTGGGTGGGTTTTATTCGTTTCTTGCTAGTTGTTTTTCATAGTGTGCCAGCACTGTAGCTTGCTGGTCTTTCAGTGAAGCTGGGTGCTGGTTTTGAGATGGAGATCTCTAGGAGATTTTTGCCATTTGGTATTATGTGGGGTTGGGAGGTCTCTTGTAGACTGGTGTCCTGAAGTTGGCTCTCCCACCTCAGAGGCACAGCACTGACTCCTCGCTGGAGCACCAAGATACTTTCATCCACACGGCTCAGAATTAAAGAGAGAAAAATTAGAAAGAAAGAGAGAGAGAGAGAGAGAGAGAGAGAGAGAGAGAGAAAAGAAGAAGAAGAAGAAGGAGGAGGAGGAGGGAGGAAGGGAAGGAGGGAGGAAGGAAGGAAGAAAGGAAGGATAAAATAGAATAATGTTAGATAAAATAAAATAAGGTTATTAAAATAAAAATAATTATTAAGATAGAGAATTTTTTTTTAAAGTTAAAAAACAAACAAACAAGGCTTCCCTAGTGGCACAGTGGTTGAGAGTCTGCCTGCCGATGCAGGGGACACGGGTTTGTCCCCTGGTAGAGGAAGATCCCACATGCAGCGGAACAGCTGGGCCTGTGAGCCATGGCCGCTGGGCCTGCACGTCCGGAGCCTGTGGTCTGCAATGGGAGAGGCCACAACAGTGAGAGGCCTGTGTACCACCAAAACAAACAAACAAACAAAAAAAACAGACAGATAGAACCCTAGGACAAATGATGAAAGCAAAGCTATACAGACAAAATCTCACATAGAAAAATACACATACACACTCATAAAAAGAGGAAATGGGGGAAAAAAATCTTGCTCTCAGAGTCCACCACCTCAGTTTGGGATGATTCTTTGTCTATTCATGTATTCCACAGATGCAGGGTACATCAAGTGGATTGTGGGGATTTAATCCGCTGCTCCTGAAGCTGCTGGGAGAGATTTCCCTTTTCCTTTTTCCTACAGCTCCCGGGGCTCAGCTTTGGATTTGGCCCCGCCTCTGCGTGTAGGTCGCCGGAGGGCATCTGTTCTTTGATCAGACAGAACGGAGTTAAAGGAGCAGCTGACTCGGGGGCTCTGGCTCAGTCAGGCCGGGGGGAGGGAGGGGCACGGAGTGTGGGGCCAGCCTGAGGCGGCAGTGGCTGGCAGGACGTTGTAGCAGCCTGAGGCGCACTGTGCATTCTCCCGGGGGAGCCGTCCCTGGAACACAGGACCCTGGCCTTGGCGGGATGCACAGCCTCAGGGAGGGGAGGTGTGGAGAATGACCCACGCTCGCACACAGGGTTCTTGGTGGCGGCAGCAGCAGCCCTAGTGTCTCAGGCCCGTTTCTGGTGTCCGTGATGGTAGCCGAGGCTCACTCCCGTCTCTGGAGCTCCTTTAAGCAGCGCTTGCAATCCCCTCTCCTCGGGCACCAGGAAACAAAGCGGGAAAAAAAGTCTCTTGCCTCCTCAGCAGGTCCAGACTTTTTCCAGGACTCCCTGCCGGCTAGCCGTGGTGCACTAGCCCCCTGCAGGCTGTGTTCACGCCGCCAACCCCAGTCCTCTCCCTGTGCTCTGACTGAAGCCCGAGCCTCAGCTCCCACCCCGCCCGCACCAGCGGGGGAGCAGACAATCATCTCGGGCTGGTGAGTGCCGGTCTGCGCCGATCCTCCGTGCGGGGATCTCTCTTTGCCCTCCGTGCCCCTGTTGCTGTGCTCTCCTCCACAACTCTGAAGCTTCCCCCATCTGCCACCCAAAGTCTCCGCACGCCAAGGGGCTTCTCAGTGTGTGGAAACCTTTCCTGCTTCACAGCTCCCTCCCACTGGTGCTGGTCCTGTCCCTATCCTTCTGTCTCTGTTTTTTACTTTTTTTTTGTTTGACCTACCCAGGTACGTGGGGAGTTTCTTGCCTTTTGGGAGGTCTGAGGTCTTCTGCCAGCGTTCAGTAGGTGTTCTGCAGGAGTTGATCCACGTGTAGATGTATTTCTGGTGTATCTGTGGGGAGGAAGGTAATCTCCGCGTCTTACTCTTCCACCATCTTGTCTCTCCAGTGAAAACTTCAGTTCTAGATCAATCTTTATCACATGGATTGGCACAACTACCATCACACACCCTTGTAGTGTTAAAATATCAAGTAATTAATAAAGCTCAAAATGATCAATCCAATTAGTTTTTTAACCACTTTATTGAGGTATTATTGACATACAAAAATCTCTGCCTATTTAATGTATACTTGATGAGTTTGGAGGTGAGTGTATACCAATGAAACCATTACCAAAATCTATGCCATAAATATATCCATTGCCTCCAAAAGTTTCCTCTTGCTCTCTTTATTATTTTTTGTGACAAAAAATATTTAAGATCTACCCTCTTAGCAAATATTTAAGTATACAATATATATTAAAATCTATGTTAACTATAGGTACTATGCTGTCCAGTAGATCTCTAGGACTTACTTATCTTCACTAACTGAAATTTTGTACCATTTGATCAACATCCCATTTCCCACTTTCCTCAGCCCCTGGTAAATACCATTATATTCTAGTTCCTGCATAGATATGACTGATAGGCAAAATGCAGAAGCACAGTTAAATTTGGATTTCAGATAAACAATGATCTTTTTAAACAAGAGTGTTTCAAATATTGCATGTGAAGTTCTTAACTAAAAACATATATTTATTGTTTATCTAAAATTCAAATTTAACTAGGTATCCTGTATTTTTATTTGCTATATCTAGCAATCCTGCATGCACTAATTGAACTCTATGGCTATTTAGTGATCATAAACTGTTCCACAATCGACTTGTATTACTTTAATTTTTGTGTACTAGTTTCTGTCAAAGAATGTTAAGTTGTATGATCTGAATCTGAGGCAAAGATTAAGCAAGCAAAGGGAAATTAAAGGTAAAACACTATGATAGACTCATTTTTTCCTCCAGAGGAAAGATTTATCTTAGAAAATTGGGTGAATATAATAGAGTTGTGATTTTATTTACAGATAAGAAATCACCAGCTACAGAAATGTTCTTATTAACCTCTTATTATGACCCCCCAAAAAATTCATCTTACCTGTATTATTACTCAATTAAAGCTAGGTTATTCACTCTTTTATTATAATAGTTATTGAAGTGACTACTAAATCTATATCCACAAATCATAGTTGGTATTGGATTGGAAGCCAGAAAGTATTAGAAAAAGTATGCCATTTTTCTCCCCTTCTACGTCCTGCTAAGAAGATTCAGTTCCTATATCTCCCAAATTCCAGGAGATCCACAACTCCAACACTGGTAAAATTTGCTATGAATCTTATTACTCTTGGAATATAACTAAAATATGTTTTTTTTGTTTTTTGTTTTTTTGCAGTACACGGGCCTCTCACTGTTGTGGCCTATCCCGTTGCAGAGCACAGGCTCTGGACGCGCAGGCTCAGCGGCCATGGCTCACGGGCCCAACCGCTCTGCAGCATGTGGGATATTCCCGGAACGGGGCACGAACCCGTGTCCCCTGCATCGGTAAGCGGACTCTCAACCACTGCGCCACCAGGGAAGCCCCTAAAATATGTTTCTTAATTGATTTCATGGTAAGCAAACCTAGAAAAGAAAACTTTCACGTAGGCATTCTCCTTTCACTTACCATGGCCTAACTCGGAGCTGGCCATTGTCTTTGTAAAAGAGGTTTTCTTTCAAGCTATATATTGGATTCATCTGCACCCTTGTGAGACTTCTTATTTATTGTTTGTGGAAAGTAACCAAATTATTCAATGTCCTAATTCAGTACCAATCCATTTATTTGTACTGTGGAGAGAGTCCTTGGAGAGAACTTCCAGACTTCAATAAGGAAATTGCAATTTCTGGGTACAGATAAAATGGAACTGCTGACAAACTAACATAGATCGTAGTTGTTGTGATAGTCCTTGAATATAATAAACGAGATTGCAAAGAGATATGTATGTATGACTATTGGAGGTGACCTTCTCAGTTAAGGGAGACAAGATTCGTTGCTGGAAGAAGCAATGGTCTTAAAGGGTCACAAAGATTAAAAAAGTAGAGTTTATGTATAGAAATAAAGTATTCTAGAAAACAGGTTGACAGAGATGAAGAGTGTTGTACATGATTCAGAAGAAAATATAATAATTATGTCTTTTTGTCCCCAAGAAGGCATATACTTATGTCTCTATATTTTTCTCTTAAAAATAGTTTGTGGTACAATTAACTTGACTTGTTTATATTTTCACTCTCATAACTGAGTATTAACTTATTAAAAATTGCAGTTTATTTTTGTAGTTTGAAAGCTATATTACAATGTACTCCAATTATCTTTTTATAAATATATGGTTATTATGAAAAAGGTTAAAATTAGTCTCTCTGGGGCTAACTGTCCTTGGATAGTTGTTTTTCAGAGAGAAAAAGACAGGGTCAATTTGAGGTTAAAAATGAAATGCATTTTGATTGGCTCTTTCATTTCTGTTCATTCAAAAGAAAGAATGAACAGAACCACTGTTTTCTTTCCTTATATAATTTGTTGATCATATACAAATAATTTAGTAATATATATATATGGAAGTAACAATATTTGCAGCTGAGAAAAGTCACTATAAATAAATATCATGGAAGGAACTACTATAAAGATGTAAAACATTACACACTTGCAAAATACTATTTGGAACCAGAATAACAGTGAATTTAAGAATACAGGTTTTAAAATAAGACATATCTTATTTCAAATTCCAGGTCAACCTCTCACCAACTGTGGGATATTGGACAAACCACTTAATCACTCAGAGCCTCAGTTTCTCATGTATAAAATAGGAATTGTAATGTCTATTTCATAGAGGCATTGGGTGAAATAACAGGACACATATACAATGTAATATATATACATATATACGCAAATATTTGCTTCCTGTATTTTAACTACAATCTTTAATATGTTCATTATTTTCAATGACATTTTTGGAGGACACAATAAGAAGTTTAAAACTAAAATTCTGTGATAGATAAATTGTTCTTTTTATTTTGTATTATTTTTTTTTTTTGCGGTACGCGGGCTTCTCACTGTTGTGGCCTCTCCCATTGCGGAGCACAGGTTCCGAACGCGCAGGCTCAGCAGCCATGGCTCACGGGCTCAGCCACTCCGTGGCATGTGGGATCTTCCCAGACCAGGGCACGAACCCGTGTCGCCTGCATCGGCAGGTGGACTCTCAACCACTGCGCCACCAGGGAAGCCCTAAATTATTATTTTTAAAAAGAAATTCTTGCAAGATGATTATAAACACACCAGTTCTTCCTGTTAATAAGATATTTCAATTGAATTAAATATTGTATATTCAACTGTTGGCATAGATATCCCTTTCTGTGAATGTCATAAAGATATATAGTATGTTCAGCATCACTCTGCAGTATCCTATTCAGAACATTATCTTGTCCAGTGTAATAATAAGAAAGCGTCCTCAGACTTCAATATAATGTTTAAGTAAGGCATGGTAAAATTTTCTATTTTTAATTTTTTTAACAACTTTATTGGTATATAATAGCTTTACAATGGTGTGTTAGTTTCCGCTTTTTAACAAAGTGACTCGGTTATACATATACATATGTTACCATATCTCTTCCCTCTTGTGTCTCCCTCCCTCACACCATCCATATCCCACCCATCTAGGTGGTCACAAAGCACCGAGCTGATCTCCCTGTGCTATGCAGCTGCTTCCCACTAGCTATCTATTTTACGTTGGGTAGTATATATATGTCCATGCCACTCTCTCACTTTGTCACAGCTTACCCTTCCCCCTCCCCATATCCTCAAGTCCATTTTCTACTAGGTCTGTGTCTTTATTCCCATCTTACAACTAGGTTCTTCATGACATATTTTTTCTTAATTTATATATATATATGTATATATATATATACACATATATATATATAATGTGTGTGTGTGTGTGTTAGCATGTGGTGTTTGTCTTTCTCTTTCTGACTTACTTCACTCTGCATGACAGACTCTAGGTACATCCACCTCACTACAAATAATTCAATTTCGATTCCTTTTATGGCTGAGTAATATTCTATTGTATATATGTGCCACATCTTCTTTATCCATTCATCTGATGATGGACACTTAGGTTGCTTCCATGTCCTGGCTATTGTAAATAGAGCTGCAATGAATATTTGGTACATGACTCTTTTTGAATTATGGTTTTCTCAGGGTATATGCAGAGAAGTGGGATTGCAGGATTGTGTGGTAGTTCTATTTTTAGTTTTTTAAGGATGCTCCATACTGTTCTCCATAGTGGTGGTATCAATTTACATTCCCACCAACAGTGCAAGAGTGTAAGCTATTCCCCACACGCTCTCCAAGATTTATTGTTTCTAGATTTTTTTATCATGGCAATTCTTAACAGTGTGAGATGATAACTCATTGTAGTTTTGATTTGCATTTCTTTAATGATTAATGATGTTGAACATTCTCTCATGTGTTTGTTGGAAATCTGTATATCTTCTTTGGAGGAATGTCTGTTTAGGTCTTCTGCCCATTTTTGGATTGGGTTGTTTGTTTTTTTGTTATTGAGCTGCATGAGCTGCTGGTAAATTTTGGAGATTAATCCTTTGTCAGTAGCTTCATTTGAAAATATTTTCTCCCATTATGAGGGTTGTCTTTTGGTCTTGTTTATGGTTTCCTTTGCTGTGCAAAAGATTTGAAGTTTCATTAGGTCACGTTTGTTTATTTTTGTTTTTTTTCCATTTCTCTAGGAGGTGGGTCAAAAAGAATTTGCTGTGATTTATGTCATAGAGTGTTCTGCCTATGTTTTCCTCTAAGAGTTTGATAGTTTCTGGTCTTACATAGGTCTTAAATCCATTTTGAGTTTATTTTTGTGTATGGTGTTAGGGAGTGTTCTAAATTCATACTTTTACATGTACCTGTTCAGTTTTCTCGGCACCACTTATTGAAGAAGCTGTCTTTTCTCCACTGTTTTTTCTTGCCTCCATTATCAAAAATACGGTGCGCATATGTGCGTTGGTTTATCTCTGGGCTTTCTATCCTGTTCCATTGATCTTTATTTCTATATTTTTGCCTGTACCATACTCTTTTGACGACTGTACCTTAGTATTATAGTGTGAAGTCAGGAAACCTGATTCTTCCAGCTCCATTTTTCGTTCTCAAGGTGGATTTGGCTATTTGGGATATTTTGTGTTTCTATAAAAATTGTGAAATTTTGTGTTCTAGTTCTGTGAAAAATGCCAGTGGTAGTATGATAGGGATTGCATTGAATCTGTAGATGGCTTTGAGTAGTAGAGTTCTTTTCACAATGATGATTCTTCAAATCCAAGAACATGGTATATCTCTCCATCTATTAGTATCATCTTTAATTTATTTCATCACTGTCTCATAATTTCCTGCATACAGGTCTTTTTTCTTCTTCGGTAGGTTTATTCCTAGATATTTTATACTTTTTGTTGCAATGGTAAATGGGAGTGTTTTCTTAATTTCAGGTTCAGATATATCATCATTACTGTATAGGTATGCCAGAGATTTCTGTGCATTAATTGTGTATCCTGCTACTTTACCAAATTCATTGATTAGCTCTAGCAGTTTTCTGGTAGCATCTTTAGGATTCTCTATGTATAGTATCATGTCATCTTCAAACAGTAACATCTTTACTTCTACTTTTCCAATCTGGATTCCTTTTATTTCTTTTTCTTCTCAGATTGCTGTTGATAAAACTTCCAAAACTATGTTGAACAATAGCAGTGAGAGTGGGCAACTTTCTCTTATTCCTGATATTAGTGGAAATGTTTTCAGTTTTTCACCATTGAGGACAATGTTGGCTGTGGGTTTGTCATATATGGCCTTTATTATGTTGAGGAAAGTTCCCCCTATGACTACTTTCTGCAGTGATTTTATCATAAATGGGTGCTGAATTTTGTCGAAAGATTTCTCTGCATCTATTGAGATGATAATATGGTTTTTCTCCTTCAATTTGTTAATATGGTGTATCACATTGATTGATTTGCATACATTAAAGAATCTTTGCATTCCCAGAATAAACCTCACTTGATCATGGTGTATGATCCTGTTAATGTGCTGTTGGATTCTGTTTGCTAGTATTTTGTTGAGGATTTCTGCATCTATGTTCATTAGTGATATTGGCCTGTAGTTTTCCTTCTTTGTGACATCTTTTTCTCCTTTTGGTATCAGGTTGATGATGGCCTCTTAGAATAAGTTTGGGAGTGTTCCTCCCTCTGCTATATTTTGGAAGAGTTTGAGCAGGGTAGGTGTTAGCTCTTTTCTAAATGTTTGATAGAATTCACCTGTGAAGCCATCTGGTCCTGGGCTTTTGTTTGTTGGAATATTTTTAATCACAGTTTCAGTGCTTGTGATTGCTGTGTTCATATTTTCTAGTTCTTCCTGGTTCAGTCTAGGCAGGTTGTGCATTTCTAAGAATTTGTCCATTACTTCCAGGTTGTCCTTTTTATTAACATAGAGATGCTTGTAGTAATCTCTCATGATCTTTGCATTTCTGCAGTGTCAGTTGTTACTTCTCCTTTTTCATTTCTAATTCTATTGATTTGAGTCTTCTTTTTTTCCATGATGTGTCTGGTTAATGGTTTATCAATTTTGTTTATCTTCTCAAAGAACCAGCTTTTAGTTTTATTGATCTTTGCTACCATTTCCTTCATTTCTTCTTCATTTATTTCTGATCTGATCTTTATGATTTCTCACCTTCTGCTAACTCTGGGGGTTTTTTGTTCTTCTTTCTCTAATTGTTATAGGTGCAAGGTCAGGTTGTTTATTTGAGGTGTTTCCTGTTTCTTAAGGTAGGATTTTATTGCTGTAATCTTCCCTCTAAGAGCTGCTTTTGTTGCATCCCATAGGTTTTGGGTCATCATGTTTTCACTGTCATATGTTTCTAGCAATATTTTGATTTCTTTAGTGATCTCTTCGTTATTAAGTAGTGTATTGTTTAGCCTCCATGTGTTTGTATTTTTTTAACTTCTTTATTGGACTATAATTGCTTTACAATGGTTTGTTAGGTTCTGTTTTATAACAAAGTGAATCAGTTATACATATGCATATGTTCCCATATCTCTTCCCTCTTGCATCCCCCCCCTCCCACCCTCCTTATCCCACCCCTCTAATTGGTCACAAAACACCGAGCTGATCTCCCTGTGTTATGCAGCTGCTTTCCACTAGCTATCTATTTTACATTTGGCAGTGTATATATGTCCATGCCACTCTCTCACTTTGTCACAG
>RJWK010058459.1:0-13854 GCA_004363435.1 Platanista minor | reverse complement strand
AACAACAAAAACTCTCACCTCCACTCCTCCAACTTCATCATCACCCATGGATATCTCCTTTCTCTGGTTACTAGTCCCGCTGCCTGCTCTGCAACCCCCAGACTATTTAGTTACATGAACTAAAAGATTCCTTTTCTGGCTGAAGCTATATAGATTGTTTCTTTCACGTGCAACCCGGAGAATCTAGATCAGTGGAGGCCCCAGCACTGGACACCCCCATCTCCATCTCCCCTGCATTAACCCTTGTTGTCCCAATAGATCCTGGCATTGCTCTCTCTGGGGTCACCTTTCCGTATCAAAGCCCACAACTATGGTTCCAGCTGGACTGGACTGTATCCTCTCACACTGTGAACTTGGTTCTGTTTGACAACCTCGCCTCTTGATTTTTCTCCCATCTCTGGCCTCCCTTCCTGTACCATGTCCCTGCCCCCACACCACCGGAAGTCCTCAAGTCCCCAACCCTGAGCTTGTCCTGGCACAGGGCGACTCTCTCCCTTCGGTGGTCTCTACACACCTGTGTTTTCAATGCTGCTCAGGTGCAAATCAGTCTCCAGCCTGCTGTCTGATATCCTGCCAGGTCATTAGTTGCTATGACCCAAACTGAACTCATTTCTTATCTTTCCCCCAAATCCACTCTTCCTTACATGTTCCCCTAGGTCATGGTGTCACATCCACCCTGCTGCTCAAGCCAAGAACTAAAGATCGTTCTTGGCTCCTCTCTCTCCGTCAGTCTAACCTCCTAAACACCACTCATGCTGCACCTTCTCTTCTCCATCTAACTCTCCCACCGCTCTCGCCTCGTGCCGGGACACCAGCACCAGCCTCCTCACTCAGCCTCCACCCAGTGGTGGCCAGGGTCACCTTTCTCCACCCAGTGGTGGCCAGGGTCACCTTTCTCCAAGGCTGGTCTGGCTGTGTCCCTGCCCTCGCCTATCCTCCCCCTCTTCCCATTACCTTCAGCCCCTCCACCCTCACCCACTGCCAACCGCTGCCTTCAGGACAAGGTCAAAGCTCTCTTGGTCTCCTCCCCAGCCTCCGCCACACTCCAGTTACACCAACTGCATTGCGGTTCTAGAATAAACCATGCTCTCTCTTGCTTCCAGGACTTCACATGGCCTGCCCCCTGCCTGGAATACCCTCGCCTGTCTCACCCTAGTTCTCTTTCAAGTCTTACAGACGTCGATTTTACCTCCCCGGGAGGTCTTCCTGCCCGCCCGCTGGGTGAGGGTCCTTCCTCTACTTCCCCATCAAGCCACTCACTAACAAACACTTTGACATCTCAAGGTTGTCTGTCTCTGGCACTGGTCTGTGAACTCTGGGAGGGCAGATGCTCTTCCTCCTCCAGTCACAGGGAGGGGCTCAATAATATTTAATAAATACATTAACAACAAAAAACCGCAAGAGCTACCCACCATCAAAGGTAATCGCCTACTTCTGGTTTACACATGACAGGTATTATATCTGAAAAATTACGACCTGGGAAAGAGGGGGAAACAAGGAAAACAGACCCACGACTGATGGAGAAGAAAACGTTCTTGTGAGTGTCTGTTCTTACAGACTCTGAAGCTGCCGTCTGTAGGAGGGGGAAGTCCCTATTTCATGGTCATCCAACAATCACTGAAAAAGGTACTATTAAAGAAAGTCAGCCGACTCTTGATTCCCAGGGCCTAATATCCCCTAAGTCCCCATTTCCCCGTTCCCTCCCACAGCCTACTTTTAGGGACCTGATTTGCTTATTAATCAATACTCGTACCCCAAACAAGACACAACAGCAGCAACATCTATTATTGTTGATTGTTTATTATTTGTTGTATCAGCACACCAGTAAATTCCTTAAATGCACCATTTCATTTTAATTCCTAACACCCCTCTGAGGTCGAAGCCATCATTTTGGGTCTGGGTGAAAAAGGTGCCTTGTCCAAAGTCATACACTCAGAAAATGGCAGAGCCAGGATATGCCCTTGAGCTGTATGACCTGGAGCCCCTGTGTTAGAAGACATGGCCGAGAAAAAGCCAGGCAGCCCGTGACCGGAAATCTGCCTGTTAGGAGGGTGCAGTGGGATGAATTGTGGCTGCCCCCAAATTCATGTCCATCTGAAACCTCAGAATATGACCTTGCTTGGAATACAGGCCTTTGCAGATATAATTAGTTAAAGATCTTGCTGGGAATTCCCTGGTGGTCCAGAGATTAGGACTCCATGCTTTCGCTGCCGAGGGCCTGGGTTCAATCCCTGGTCAGGGAACTAATATCCTGCAAGCCACACAGTGAGGCCAAAAAAAAGATCTTGCAATAAAAGCATTCTGGATTTAGGGTGGACCCTAAAGCCTGGGTTTGATCCCTGGTCAAGCAACTAGATCCCGCATGCATGCTGCAACTAAGAAGCCCATGTGAAACAACTGAGAAGTCCGCATGCCGTAACTAAGACCAGGTGCAGCCAAAATAAATAAATAAATGAATATTAAAAAAAAATTTTTTTTTAATGACCATTTTTGTAGGTCAAAATTGGTAGAAACTGACAATTTCACGTGGTTCAACCTAACATATACTGTTTGTTTTAATTTCTTACACTGAGAACTTGTTTGTGTACAGTTTTTAAAAACAAAGAAACATAAGTGGTACAGCTGGCATATGAACTCAGGTCTACTAGCTTTGTTCTTTCTGAGACGCTCTGTCAATGAGGGGGAAAACGTGCCAGAAAAGCTGATATTTTTAAAGCAACAAGAATGATGATATTGAAAGAGGCTCAATCAAGGTTCTGAGATGCAATCCTCCCTCCCTTAGCAGGGGAAACTGAGACTTGCAACATGGCAATTGCCACCACCCAGTGGACAGTCCATGGACTTGCACCTGCACCTTGTCTTCTGGGTCCAGGGATCTTCAGACACACCCAGCCAGGGTCAGAGAAGTTGTCCCCAACCCCTGCCTTCCATCTCCCTCCCCCAAAGCCCAACTATCACTAAGCCCTGTGCATTTTAGCATCTAAATGACCCTTGAATTCATCATCTACTTCTCCCATCTTCTGCCACCTCCCTGCCCCAGCCCCTTTTTTTTTTTTATTTTTTTGCGGTACGCGGGCCTCTCCCATTGCGGAGCACAGGCTCCGGATGCACAGGCTCAGCGGCCATGGCTCACAGGCTTAGCTGCTCCGCAGCATGTGGGATCTTCCCGGACCAGGGCACGAGCAGGTGGACTCTCAACCACTGTGCCACCAGGGAAGCCCAGCCCCCACATTTTACTTGGAGGAAGTACCAGCTCCTCACTGTTCTCCGCATCACTCTTAGATTCTTGTCAGCAGCCTGAGAGCACTTCTTGAAACATAATCATGCCACTTCCTGTGCAGAAAAGGCCTGGGGCTGCTGCCCTTAGAAAGGCCTGCTTGGCCCTTGGCTGACATCTGGGAACTTGGATTTTGGGAGGGTTCCCACCTGGTAAGGACAGCTCACTGTGACCGGACTGTTTTGTAGAGACAAGTGGTTTATGTAAAACACCTGCTTTCCTCTGGGTAGTCTGGAATTTTTGGAGTTTGGACTGTACCCATGTGACCAGCCCCCAAATAAAAACCTTGGGTGCTGAGTTTCTAACAAGCTCTCCTAGCATGTGTTGTCACAATTTGCTGCTGGAGGAATTAAGCAAGTCCCATGTGACTTCACTGGGAGAGGAATCTGGAAGCTTGTGTCTGGTTTCCCCTGGATTTCAATTCATGTATCTTTTCCCTTTGCTGATTCTTCTTTGTAAAAATCTTAGCCATGAGTGGAACTGTATGCTGAGTCCTATGAGCCTTCCTAGCGAATCACTGAACCTGGGGTGATCTTGGGGACCCTAATGCACTCCCTTATTTGAAACTCTTCTTTGGCTTCCCACTGATCTTAAAAATAAAGACCCAGGGAATTCCCTGGTGGTCTAGTGGTTAGGACTCCACACTTTCATTGCCAAGGGCCTGGGCTCGATCCCTGGTCAGGGAACTAAGATCCCACAAGCAGTGTGGTGCGGCTGGGAAAAAAAAAAGACCCAAGTGCCTTTCAGAGACCTATAGCCATTCTGCATGCTGTGGCCTCTGCCTGCCTATCCGACCTCACCTGTCTCCAGTCTCTCTGCCCTGGCCACATGGTCTCCATTCAGACTTTTGTACTCAATAGGTTCCTTCGACCACAAGGCCTTTGCACACGTGATTTCCTCTGCCTAGAACACCCACTCCTCTTCCACCTTGTCATTTTTTTTTTCCTCCTTCAGGAGGTCTCCCTCAAGCATCCCAGCTCCAGGAAGCAGACCGTGTACCTCCCCTATTGCATTCATGCATGGCCCACATGCCTCCCCAATGGAGATGGATCCACCTATTTGTGTAACAGAGTCTGCTTCCTCCCCCACTACCCATTAGGGGACTGGGTAGGTGGGTTTCTGCTCAAGCCATATCCTCTGTATTCTTCATGCCTGGAAGACCACAGGTTCCCTCCCACTAAACGTACCTGGAGGGTGGAATGAATCCCTCGAGCAAACATCTCCTCTTGGGGGACTCATGTACCCCAGAGGCTCACGTACTCTACCGCCACCTCCCCCTACCCTGTCCCCAGGGATTTATGTTCTGAGGAATGCCTATTTTTAAAATCAGGGAAGTCTTTAAATAAGCATGGCAGCTTTTCCTTCTCTAGGGTGGGGAGGAAGTTTGAGGTTTCACGAAAATAACCACCGTGCCTGCTGACTAGTTTGGGCGGGGGGTGGTGCTGCTGGTAGACTGAGAAGCCTGACTGGTGGCCCAGGTGCCCCAGAGACGTATTCTCCAACTTTTCTCTCCATTTCCTGTAGGGTCAGAATCTCTCCTGACTTGATGGAAGAGTCTGTTGACCTGGCAAGTTGATCAGGAGGCTGGGTGGAGACGATGTGGGAAATAGTATTTAAGGTAGTGGAAACTGTAGTGATTGTAACTATCCCCAGAGCACCTGCCATTTTCTGAGCTCTGTGCAAAAGCCCTTTGTAACATACAGCAACAACTCGACAAGGTGGGGACTGAATCCTCTTCATTTACAGGTGAGGAAACTGAGAACAGAGAGGCCAAGCAACTTGCCCCAGGTCACACAGCCAGTGAGAAGCAGAGCTCAGACTCTGACCCAGGCTGCCTGGCCCAGAGCCCTCTCCCTCCTGCATGACCTGGATGCTGCCCTGGACCCAGCCCACAGCTGGTGAAGGCCAATGCTGGGTGGGGAGTTCAGCCCAGTGTTACTCAATAAGAAACACATTTTATATCCTGCCACTTAGTACACATTGACATATATACATTCTATAACCAACACTAAAGTTAACATGTGAGAGACTTATGTTTTCCACTTTATTCTATTTCTTAAAAGGCTGATGGCAGAATATTAATGGATTTCAGGAATCACTAATGGGTTGAGTTTGAAAAACACGGGTATGGTGGGATGTACTCTGTCTATTTCCCTGGGGGAGGGAGAGGATGATTGTCAGTCCTGCCCAAAGCCATGTTAACTGGGAAGCATAAGTCAGGCTGCTATTTGTGTTAACAAAAGCATAGAAAGAAATGAAAGCATAGAAAGAAAAAATAGTTACCCAGCTAGAAATTAGGACCTATCACCAGTACAACTGAGTCATCTGGGCCACCCCATCCCCCAACATCTTAGTGATGCTTCAGCCATGGAAAAGATGGGATAAACAAGAATTCAGGGCTCCCCTCTTTCCTGCCCCACTGTGGCTCGGTCCTTGGAAGTAGGCCAGTGCAGCTGCAGTTTAACCAATGGCTCTCAGCTCTGGCTGCACATTGGAACCACCTGGATGCTTTAAAAAAAAACCCAGTGCCTGGGTCACAGGCCCCAAGATTGTGATTCAGTTGGTCTGGGGGTGGCCTGGGTGTTGGGATCTCCAATGTACAGTCAAGGTCAAGAACCAGCATCGTAAATGAACCTGGTGCCTCCAAACACCTTGTGAGAAGTGTGCCAAAGGGCCACAAGGATTTCTAAGCACACCTCGCAACCAGGTTCTCCAGATGTGGCTGGTGACATGCAATCATCTGAGCTGAGGACTAGGTCAGCTGATGGGCTGAAAACCTACATTATCCTCATGATGGCGTCAATAGCTCCTGTGTTTCAAGCGTTTGTTATAGCCGGGCACCCTGCTAAGTGCTTTCCAGTCACTATCTTGTTTAATCCTCACTGTTCTCATTTTACAAAAGAGGAAAACAGAGGCTCAGAGAGGTGGGAAGGGGCAGGGAGGGCCCTGCTGGGGGTCCCTCTGGGTAGAGCTGGCTATAGCAAATCAGGTCTGAGCCATGGCTAAAAACCCCACCAGTTTCTTCTATGACAGAGCTGTTTTCCTCCCCCAAATTAGAGGAGCTGGACAATTAAAAATCTAAAAGCAATCCTACTAAAACAGTTTTTAAAAAACATAATTAACTTCACAAGGTAAATTATTAAAAGGAACTTGTTCTTTGAATCAGTAAGAGGCTTATTTGCTACACATGGCCCTGGTCCAATTTCCCCAGCTCCCCAGCAATGCCACTGGGGCCACCCCTTCTTTTGGCCTCTGTTCGATGACAGACAGGCTCCCGCCCCCAGGAGTCCCCTGAGGTGTGTCCTTGGCTCTGCATTCCAACACTCTGCTTGCCCTGATGTTTCTGTGTCCTCACCCCCACCCTTGCGACTTGTCCCTGCAGCCAGACCCCCTGACGTACCCAGAATCCCCAGCTTTACCTGCTGTCATTCACCCCAATGAGCAGACCTTTACTCCAGATCTATTTCTTTCAGTATTACTATTGTGAAAACATGAGCAAAAAGAAATAATAACCCCAACACACCAAATTTATCATCTACTTATCTACCCATCTCACTCTCTAATCTATGTCTTTTACAATTATAATCGAAGACTGCAGACAACTTTGTATATTATTTTTCCCCCACTACCTATATGCATCAGACTTATGCCTTTTTAATGGCCAAGAAATTTACCAGAGTCAGTGCTCATTATTGCATTTTCTGTTCATTTTTAGCACCTCTATCACCAATTCTAAGGCCACATTTTCTCACATATTAACATTTCTGAAGTCTTAATTGACCAGTGTCAGTGTTATGTCACATTAGATCACAGTAAATGGCGGCACTTTTTCTTCTTTGTAGCACATAAAATAATGGTGCAACTACAATCAATGGCATCTTACATCCTGAGAAACACATAAATTTGTGCTTCTAAATTGTGCTGTAAATTACACTTTTTCCTTTTTATGGGTTGTTTCCTTTCCCGCAAGTAAGATGACCAAGTTTGATTATGACTATTTTCATGACTCTTGATACACCCTGTCAAGTTTTTTCCAGCAGTCGTGTGGGTTGATCCAGCCCCTCGTGAGACGTAGGAGTGAGCCGGTTACACCACAGCGTAACCACCATCGAGTGTTTCCGCTTGTTTTTTTGGTTTGCCTAGTAGGGAACTATAAATGAAGGAAACTGTTCCATTTGCCTTTCTGTGAGTATTAATGATAACTGGAACTCATGGAGCTCCTGTTATTGGGTGGCAGGCACTAAGCTTCCCATATCTTATCAGGAATTGACACAACTCTACAGAGAGTGATTGTCATCCCTCTGCTGGAAATGCCACCATATTTCATTAATGCAAAGTTGAACATTTTCCCACATTTCCGAAATCAGAATTGGTGGCATGTTGTAAGTGCCATTGGTCACTTCCTCCTCCCACATTGTAAGCAGCTTTAAATCAGAAATACTCTTACAGTTAAAGGGGCCATCAATTTGATAAAATGCAAGATCACCATCATCATCATCATCATCCCATGGTCCTCTGTCCCTCACACTTGCTTCTCCAACTCTGCCCCATCACTGTGCTGCTACCCTGAGCTTCTGGCACTGCCCTGACAGTTCAACCTGGCCAGGCCCCCAGAAGCTCCAAGTGAACAGCTGAAATGGAAGCCAACACTTCCTCTTCACCTTGCCCTACCCTTCACAACTAATGTCTCCCCAGAGCCAACAAGCCTGCACCACAGGTATCAAGGACAGAATTTATTAGTCCTACTCAGGATGGCCACACAGCACAGGAGGCAGAGCATTCACTTTGGAGTCAGGCTAGGTTGAAATCTCATTTCTGCCACTTCCTACCTGTGTGATCTTGAGCAAGTAGCTTTACTTCTCTGTGCCCAACTGTCTCTATCTGTAAAATAAGCAGTTGGGAGAAGCCCTTATGGGCTCAGTATTGGCCTAGCATTCTGAGACCACTGTCTCCTCAACTCTTCCCTGTGAGCCTTCAGGAACGGGGGTGGGTAAGTAATTTTCCCCCATTTTCCAGATAAGGAAACTGAGGCTCGGGGAGGTGAAGGGCGTGACCAAATGATACAGGGCTATTAAAATGCAGAGCTGCGGGACTTCCCTGGTGGTGCAGTGGTTGGGAGCCTGCCTGCCAACGCAGGGGACACAGGTTCGAGCCCTGGTCCGGGAGGATCCCACATGCCGTGGAGCAACTAAGCCCATGCGCCACAACCGCTGAGCCTGTGCTCTAGAGACCACGAGCCACATCTACTGAAGCCTGCGTGCCTAGAGCCCATGCTCCGCAACAAGAGAAGCCACTGCAATGAGAAAGCCTGCGTGCAGCAACAAAGATCCAATGCAGCCAAAATGTATATAAAATGCAGAGCTGGGTTTTGAATGGTCTGTTTCCGATTATCAGGCTATCTTGAGGTTCCTTCTATAGCTTTCACATCAGTGACTTTTGACACTTTGGTATGGCGGAAGCACCCTGAACACGTGTTTTTCCTCTATCTTGTTAGAAACACCAAACAGAATTATCTTCTCAAGGCTGGGAGGTCCTTTAACGCTGCTAGTCTTCCAGAATTAATTTACCTTTTCATCCCAGGTGGCCATTTTCCTGTCGCCTCCAGATCTGGAAAATAAGAAAACATTTGTCCAGATCTATCAACCTCCTATCATTTGCCGTGGTATGTGTTTTCCAACACCTTCTTACAAATTATTTTTAACTTGCTTAGGTTAACAGTGTCTGAAAACAGTAAATAATAAAGCTCAAAGCATGTGGAGAAGGATGTACATCCTGAGTATATACCCAAAAGAATTGAAAACAGGCACTCAAACAAATACATGTACACGAATATTCATAGCCAAAGATGGAAACAATCCATGTCCATTAACATATGAATGGATAAATAAAAGATGTTATATCCATACAATGGAATGTTATCCAGCCATAAAAAGAAATGAAGGGCTTCCCTGGTGGCGCAGTGGTTGAGAGTCCGCCTGCCGATGCAGGGGACGCGGGTTCGTGTCCAGGTCCCGGAAGATCCCACATGCCGAGGAGCGGCTGGGCCCATGAGCCATGGCCGCTGAGCCTGCGCGTCCGGAGCCTGTGCTCCGCAACGGGTGAGGCCACAACAGTGAGAGGCCCGCGTACAGGAAAAAAAAGAAAAAAAAAAAAGAAGAAAAAAAAAAAAAAAAGAAACGAAGTACTTTTGCAATATATACAAATATCGAATCACTATGTTGTACACCTGAAACTATTGTAGGTCAATTATACCTCAATAAAAGAGACATGAAGTGCTGACACATGCTACAACATGAATGAACCTCTAAAGCATTATGCTAAGTGAAAGAAGCCAGACACAAAATGTCACATAGTACTTGGTTCCACTGATGTGTAATATCCAGAATATGCAAATCTGTACAGACAGAAAGCAGACTGGTGGTGGCCAGGAACTACGGGGAGAGGGGAATGAGGAGTGACTGCCTAATGGGGACAGAGTTTCCTTTTGAGGTGATGAAAGTGTTCTGGAACTAGATGGAGGTGGTAGTTGCACCACATCGGGAATGTATTATATGATAATGAACTGCTCACTTTAAAGTTAATTTAAAAAAATTTAATTTTATGTTATGTGAATTTCACTCCAATTAAGAACCAGACAGACATATGTTAGTGTTGAGATTGCTCTGGAAAGCAGCAAAGAATCTAAATGTCCACCAACAAGGGAGGGTCTGGTTGAGTCAGTTACAGTACATCTGGGAGTGGGAGACTCCAGTGCTGTGACATTTCCATATGTGGATGAGGAAAGATGTAATATAACAGGTGCTCCCCATCACATTATAGCATAGTGTGTACAGTATGACCCCATCTATGTGAAAAAATGATATATGCATTTTTTAAAAAGTCTGTAAGGATACAGCCAGACTCTTTACAGTGGTTATTGCTGGAGAAAATGGGAGTGATTTGAGGGTGGGGTGGATATTTTCTTTCTCTTGGCTTCTGGAATGTCTGAACTTTTACAACGACTATGTGTTACTTCTTAAAACTTATTTTTAACATAGGTGACATACGTAGTCAAAAATTTAAGTACAAAAAGATACTATGACAAATAAGTCTTCTTTCTATTCCTGTTCTTCCCAGAAAGCCTCTCCTACCAGTTTCCCACATAGCCTTTGGAGGTATTCTATGTCTTTCCAAGCACAGCCATACTTATTCTTTTTTTTCCCCTTAAACAAATGTGAGCCCTCACACTGCTCTGAACCTTGCTTATTTCCCTTTAGGGTGTGGGAGGCTGAAAGACAGCCCCGTCAGTCCTAATCCCCAGAACCTGTGAATAGGTCAATTTACACGGCAAAAGGGACTTCGCAGGTGTGATGAAATTAAGGACTCCAAGATGGGGGGATTATCCAGGTGGGCCCAGTGTAATGAGAAGGGTCTTTACAAGTAGAGCAAGAGAATCAGAAGAATAGGAGATATGACTACAGAAGCAGGGATGTGAGTCAGAGTGAGATTTGAAGATGTTATGCTGTCTTGAAGATGGAAGGATGGGGTCATGATCCAAAAAATAAGGGAAGCCTCTAGAAGCTGGTAAAGGCAAGGAAACAGATTCTCCCCTAGAGCCTCCAGAAGCAATATAGCCCTGCCAACACCTTGATCTTGGCGTATCAAGACTGATTTTGGGCGTGTGACTCCTAGAACTGTAAGATAATAAATTTATGTTGTTTTAAGCCATTAGATGTGTGGTCATTTGTTACAGCGGCCATAGGAGACTAACACAGTGTCCCAGAGATCGTGCTATGCCGTGTGCTCTAGAGCAAGTGCACTCTTTGGATGACCACACAGGATTCCCTGGGGGTGGGGTGGGGGGTGGGGTAGTTCCCATTAATGACCAACATTAGCTTCCCAAAGTTCCAGTGGATAACCTTAAATATCATGAGTTATTTTTATAATTTAAAAAATACTACCATTTTGAAAAAAAATCATGAAGACCTAAAGAAAAAAAGAGTTATTTTTCTCCCCACAGTACCAGGCTTAGGGCACAAGGGACTCAGTTTCTTGCTGGTTGACTGGCAGAGCAGCTTCTGCAACCAGCAGAGTTCACCTGGGTGTGTTCCTGTTCCAGCCCCTGGGGGCCCTCACCCTGCTCTCACGAGGTGGGCTCAAGCGGAACCACCACCAAAAGTGAAGGTGAAGGGAAAAATTAAGGTGCCCTGGAGATTTCCTTTCTCCATAGGACAGGAAACGGAAATAGCGCATGCATAGAAAAACACCCAGATTCACTAATTCAAGCAACGGAAAATTTAAACCTGCCATAACCTCCCCATTAAACTAGACAAAACAAAAATGAAAAAAACCAATGCTTGCGGGGCTGTAGGAAAACTTGCACACATTGCTGGGGATAATTTTTCTAAACAGTCACTTGGTAATAAGTGGTATATGCCTTCAGGATGACCATACCCTTGACTTGAACACATCAGTTTGGAAACTGTAACTCAAAAATCATTTGAAAGCAAAAAAAAAAAAAAAAAGGTGCAATTTGTACTCCAGTGTTTAAAGCAAAGTTGGATATTAGGGTTAGAACCTGGAAACAGCCTATAAGCCCCACTGTAGGGAAAAGCTGAGGAAGGCAGTGGGAGGAATGACAATTCTGAGGTCTATGTAGAAATGTAGAAAGAAGGCTATTAAGCAATGAGAAGTAGAACTCTGATGGTTGCACACAGTGCCTGCAACTGTACAAAGTTATCGGAACTTTTACTCTGTGCAAGGGCATAGCACTGGGTTCTGGGGAATCCAAAGTGAAGAGACAAGAAAAAGGTCTGGGCCCTGGTAGGCTGACATTTTAGCCAAGAAACACATAAGCAAGGTAACATCATCCAGGGCTAAGCTCCGGAAAGAAAAACAGTAATGCAATAAAGGGCAGGCAAGAGTGGCTCCTGCAGCTTGGGGTGGTGAGGTAAGGCTTCTGAGTAGGTGACTTTTATGGTCGTCTCTGAATTGCAAGGAGGTGCATCACAAGAAGATGGCAAGAAAGAGAATTCCTGGGAGAAGGAAGGGCATGTGCATAGACCCTGAGAGAGCAGAGAATTTAGTATGTCCAAGAAAGAAGGAGGAGGCCAGTATGGCTGCAGTGAGCAGGCAGTGGAGTGAGGATGGGGGCATGAGAAGAGTCAGGAATCAATCAGGGCCTGACTGTGCAGAGAGTTCAGTAGACAGTGCTGAGGATCTGGGGGTCGCGGTGGGGATGCAGAGGAGTGACCAGATTCAGAGTATGCTGAGGAGTAGCACTTGCTGCTGGCCTAGACGTGGGGGACAAAGAGAGGAGCAGGTTTTGGAGCAAGAATACGCTAGGCTTCCTCCTCCTTGCAAAACTGGTGGTGGGGAGGGCTTGAGGGCTACAGGGAAGTCCTGGAATTGTGCAAGCCCCACCCCAAAGATTTTCAAAAACGGCCCCTACCAGCCTTTCCCCCGGAGTCAGAGAGGGAGGAGTTGCAGCCCCCAGCCTTGGTCTTACTCAAGAAGCTTCCAGCTGCTGGCGGTGCTGTAGGAAATCCTGCCGATCTCAGATAGCTCTGACTTGAGGGTGAAGGACAGAGAAGTGCTTTCAGATGGGTGGGGATGGTGGAGGGGGCACAGCTTGAGTCACGCACTAGGCTAGGCCTTCACACCAACCATCTCATTTAATCTTCTCGGCAATCCTCTGAGGCCCCGAGGTTAGGGATAAGCAAAGGAAACAGACAAGGAAATTGAGGCATGGAGAACTCAAGTCCCATGGCTAAGCCTGCAAGAGCCCCCCTGTGCCCAGCGGGAGTGCTGGTACAGGCCCAGGAGTTCCTGGACAGGGGCTGCACCGCTCTCTCCTCTCTGTCCTGGAGTTTAACCTGGCCCCAACCCACTGTTCTTGCTCCTTGGCACCCCCTACCCAGGCGAAGGATTTGTTGCCGTGGAGGTTCTTCCTGCAGGGATGAGCAGGCTGGCTCATCTCGGCCTCCTCCCCTATTCCCAGCACTGGTTTCTCCCTGCCATCTCCCTAGGGGTGCAGGACAGGGCAGGGCAGGCATGATGAGTAAGAGGATTTAGGGGTTCACACCGACCTGGGTGAGTTCTGGCTCTGCCTCTTTTGGCTGTGTGACCCCCGGCGAGTGGCTTGGCCTCTTTGAGTCTTGGTGTCTTCACCTGGAAGAGGGACACAAGGATGGTACCTACCTCACCTCTTGCTGCTGCTGCTACGAGGTATGATGAAGTGAAGGCACCTGGCCCATGTAAGCACTCCATACAAAAGTAGTTCTTATCAACACTTCCGTTTTCAAGGGGAGACGTGCGTGCTGTATCCTGTCCTCCTTTCCACTGGATTCTACAATCCGTGGGCCAGGCAGGGATCCCTGAGTTATCACTCCCTGCCCGCGTTCCCCCAAGCTGAGAAACGCTAGAACCCAGGGCAAACCGGGGCCTCCTGGGATCTCGCGGGGGTCCCTGGCAGGCTCGGGCTGGGAGGGCTCGGAGAAGGGCGGCGCGCCCTGGGCCGGCCCTGGAGCACTTACCCTGCGCCCGGCCTGCCGGCGGCCACCGCAGCAACTGCGAGCTCGGCGCCTGCCCAGCCGTCC
>RJWK010058458.1:0-13854 GCA_004363435.1 Platanista minor | reverse complement strand
GAGTGAAGTAAGTCAGAAAGAGAAAGACAAATACCGTATGCTAACACATATATATGGAATCTAAGAAAAAAAGAAGTGTTGTGAAGGGCCTGGGGGCAGGACAGGAATAAAGACACAGACCTACTAGAGAATGGACTTGAGGATATGGGGAGGGGGAAGGGTAAGCTGTGATAAAGTGAGAGAGTGGCATGGACATATGCACACTACCAAACGTAAAATAGATAGCTAGTGGGAAGCAGCTGCATAGCACAGGGAGATCAGCTCGATGCTTTGTGACCACCTGGATGGGTGGGAGGGAGGGAGACGCAAGAGGGAGGAGATATAGGAATATATGTATATATATAACTGATTCACTTTGTTATAAAGCAGAAACTAACACACCATTGTAAAGCAATTATACTCCAATAAAGATGTTAAAAAAAAAAAAAAAAAGAAACCATGGGCTTACCACACACAAAAAAAGAATTTCTCAGACAAGCAAAAGCTAAAAGAATTCAGCAATACTAAGGGTCTTCAGTATTGAAGGGTCTTTTCTAACTGTAACAGAAAACAAGCAATAATCTATTAGAAAGGAAAGATCACAACAGGAAAGGTAAATATATAAAAGGATTGACGATCACTTGAATAAGCCAATATATAGATTAAAAAGTCAAAAAATTTTGTGAAATCGATTATAACTACAATTAATAGCAAAAGGATAAGCATGTACAATAAACAGGACATAAAAATCAGAAAATGTGTGTGGGGAGAGTATAAAAATGTAGATTTTTTTTACAATGTGCTTAAACTTGTATGACCATCAGTTTAAAGCAAGTAGATACTAGGAATTCTCTGGAGGGAGGTCCAGTGGTTAGGACTTGGAGCTTTCACTGCCAGGGCCTGGGTTCAATCCCTGGTTGGGGAACTAAATCATGCAAGCCATGCAGCATGGCCAAAAAACAAACAAAAAAAAGGCAAGTAGATGTAGATATAGCTATGGATCAACATACTTGAATTCCATGGTAACCAAAAATCAAAAACATAAAACATTCACAAAAATCAAAAATAAAGGAACTCAAGCATACTACAACAAAATCATCAAGCCACAAAAAGAAAGACAAAAAGAAGAAATGAACAAAGAATTAAAAAAACAACTGGAAAACAAGGTTTAAAATGGTAATAAGTACATACCTAGCATTAATTACTTTAAATGTCAATGGACTAAATGCTCTAATCAAAAGACACAGAGTAGCAGATTGGATTAAAAAAAGCAAGAACCAGGGACTTCCCTGGCAGCACAGTGGTTAAGAATCTGCCTGCCAATACAACGGACACAGGTTTGATCCCTGGTCCGGAAAGATCCCACGTGCTGCGGAGCAACTAAGCCCACGTGTCACAACTACTGAGCCAGTGCTCTAGAGCCCGCAAGTCACAACTACTGAGCCCATGTGCCAAAACTGCTGAAGCCCATGTGCCACAACTACTGAAGCCCACATGCCTAGAGCCCGTGCTCCACAACAAGAGAAGCCACCATAGTGAGAAGCCCACACACCACAACGAACAGTAGGTCCTGCTTACCGCAACTAGAGAAAGTCCACACGCAGAGCAAAAACCCAATGCAGCCAAAACTAAATAAATTAAAAATAAATAAATTTTAAAAATCTAAAAAGTAATAATAATAATAAAAAGAACCAGGACTACCCTGTTGGTCCAACGGTAAAGAATCTGCCTTACAATTCAGGGGACATGGGTTCGATCCCTGGTCAGGGAACTAAGATCCCTCATCCCATGTGCCACAACTACTGAGCTCATGCGCCTCAACTAGAGAGCCCGTGTACTACAAACTGCAGAGCCCACATGCTCTGGAACCCACACACCACAACTACAGAGCTCACATGCCCTGGAGCCTGTGTGTCACAACTAGAGAAGAGAAAATCTGCACGCCACAATGAGAGAGAAGCCCGCGCACCACAACAAAAGATCCTGCATGCTTCAATGAAGATCCCGTGTGCCACAACTAAGACCCGATGCAGCCAAAAATAAATAAAATAAAAAAATAATAAATGAGTCTTAAAAAAAACCCCAAGAACCTACCAATATGCTGCCTACAAGAGACTCACTTCAGGGCTAAAGACACACACAGACTGAAAGTGAGAGGATGGAAAAAGATATTTCATGCAAACAGGAATGACAAGAAAGCAGGGGTAGCAATATTCATATCAGACAAAATAGACTTTAAAACAAAGGCCATAAGGAAAGACAAAGGACATTACAGAATCATAAAGGCATCAATACAAGAAGAGGCTATTACACTCATTAACATATATGCACCCAACATAGGGGTACCTAAATACGTAAAACAAATACTAACAGACATAAAGAGAGAAAGTGACAGTAATACAATAAAAGTAGGAGACTTTAACACCCCACTGACAACAATGGACAGATCATCCAGAAAGAAAATCAATAAGACAACAGAGGTCCTAAATGACACAACAGACCAACTGGACTTAATTGATATCTACAGGACACTATATCATACAAACCCCCACATTCTTCTCAAGTGCACATAGAATATTCTCTAGGATAGACCACACACTAGGTCACAAAACGAGAAAAATGGGAAAAGGATGAACACATGGAGACTAAACAACAAGCTACTAAAAAACCAATGGGTCATCAATGAAATCAAAGAAATCAGAAATACCTCGAGACAAATAACAATGAAAACACAATCCTACAAAATCTATGGGATAAAGCAAATGCAGTTCTACAAGGGAAGCTCATAGCAACACAGGCCTTACTCAAGAAACAAGAAAAATGTCAAATAAACAACATAACCTACCACCTAAAAGAATCAGAAAAAGTAGAATAAACAAAACCCAAAGTCAGCAGAAAGAAAGAATAAAGATCAGAGATGAAGAAAATAAAATAGAGATTAAAAAAAACAACAGAAAAAAAATCAATAAAAGCAAGAGCTGGTTTTTGAAAAGATAAACAAAATCAGCATACTTCTAGCCAGGCTCAACAAGAAAAGAAAGGACCCAATTAAACAAAATGAGAAATGAAAGAGGAGAAATAACAACTGATACCACAGTAATACAAAAAATCATGAGATTACTATGAACAATTATATGCCAACAAATCGGACAACCTAGATGAAATGAACAAGTTCCTAGAAACATACAGCCTGCCAAAACTGAGTCAAGAAGAAACAGATAGTTTGAACAGACCAATCACTAGAAATGAAATAGAATGTTAATTTTAAAATCTCCCTGCAAACACAAGTCTAGGACAAGACAGCTTCATTAGCGAATTCTACCAAACAAACAAAAAAAACTTACACCTATCCTTCTCAAACTATTTCAAAAACCTGAAGAGGAGGGGAAACTCCCAAATTCATTCTATGAAGCCACCATCACCATGATACCAAAACCAGAAAAAGACACTACAAGAAAATTACAGTCCAGTACCTTTGATGAATACAGATGCAGAAATCCTCTACAAAATATTAGCAAACCAAATCCAACAACACATAAAAAGGATTGTACACCATGATCAAGCTGGATTCATTCCAGAACCACAAGGATGATTCAACATATGCAAATCAATGTGATTCACCACATTAACAAAAGGAAGACAAAAACCATGTGATCATCTCAATAGACACTAGAAAATCATTTAACAAAATTCTACATCCATTCAATGATAAAAACTCTCACCAAAGTAGGTATAGAGGGAACATATCTCAACATGATAAAAGCCATTTATGACAAACTCACAGCCAATGTAATACTCAATGGTGAAAAGCTGAAAGCCTTCCCACTAAATTGTGGAATAAGACAAGGATGCCCACTCTCACCACTTCTATTCAACATAGTATTGGAAGTCTTAGCCACAGCAATCAGATAAGAAAAAGAAATAAAAGGTATCCAAACTGGAAGGGAAGAGGTAAAACTGTCACTACTTGCAAATGACATGATACTCTATATAGAGAACCCTAAAGTCTCCACACAAAAACTATTAGAATTAATAAATGAATTCAGCAACGTAGGATACAAGATTAATATACAAAAATCTGTTGCATTTCTTTACACTAACAATGAAATATAAGTAAAAAGAAAATCCCATTTAAAATCACATCAAAAAATAAAATACCTAGGAATAAACATAAGCAAGGAGGTGAAAGACCAATATGCTCAAAACCTATAAAACACTGATAAAGGAAACTGAAGATTCAAAGAAATGGAAATATATTCCATGCTCTTGGATTGAAAGAATATTGTTAAAATGTCCATGCTACCAAAAGCAATCTACTGATTTAATGCAATACCTATCAAAATACCCTTGACTGGGACTTCCCTGGTGGCTCAGTGGTTAAGACTCTGCACTCTCAATGCAGGGGGCCCAGGTTCAAACCTTGGTCAGGGAACTAGATCCCACATGCATACTGCAACTAAGAGTTCACATGCCACAACTAAGAAGCCTGAAAGCCACAACTAAGGAGCCAGTGGGCCACAACTAAGGAGCCCACCTGCTGCAACTAAGACCTGGTGCAACCAAATATATACATATATATATATATATATATGAAGTGCTAAAAAAAAGTACCCATGACATTTTTCACAGAACCAGAACAAATAATCCTAAAATTTATATGGAATCACAAAAGACTAAGAATTGCCAAAGCAATTCTGAGGAAAAAGAACAAAGCTGGAGCAGTAACCCTTCCAGATTTCAGTCTATACCACAAAGCTACAGTAATCAAAACAGCATGCTGGACTTCCCTGGTGGTGCAGTGGTTAAGAATCTGCCTGCTTGGGACTTCACTGGTGGCGCAGAGGTTAAGAATCCACCTGTCAATGCAAGGGACACAGGTTCGAGCCCTGCCTGGTCCAGGAAGATCCCACATGCCACGGAGCAACTAAGCCCATGTGCCACAACTACTGAGCCTGCGTGACACAACTACTGAAGCCTGCATGCCTAGAGCCTGATCTCTGCAACAAGAGAAGCCACTGCAATGAGAAGCCCATGCACTACAACAAAGAGTAGCCTCGCTTGCCACAACTAGAGAAACCCCACGTGCAGCAACAAAGATCCAACGCAGCCAAAAATAAATAAATAAAAATTATTTTAATTAAAAAAAAAAAGAACCTGCCTGCCAATGCAGGGGACATGGGTTCAAGCCCTGGTCCAGGAAGATCCCACATGCTGTGGAGCAACTAAGCCCGTGCACCATAACTACTGAGCCTGTGCTCTAGGACCTGTGAGCCACAACTACTGAGCCCGCGTGCCACAACTACTGAAGGCTGTGCACCTAGAGCCCATGCTCCGCAACAAGAGAAGCCACTGCAATGAGAAGCCCACGCACCGCAAGGAAGAGTAGCCCCTGTTCAACACAACTAGAGAACGCCTGTGCGCAGCAATGATGACCCAACACAGCCAAAAATAAACAAAACAAAACAAAACAAAAAACAGCACTGTACTGGCAGAAAAACAGACATAGAGCTTAATGGAACAGAATAGAGAGTCCAGAAATAAACCCACACACCTACAGTCAATTAATCTACGACAAAGGATGCCAGAATATACAATGGAGAAGACAGTTTCTTCATCAAATACTGTTGAGGAAAGCTGGACAGCTACATGTAAATCAATGAAATTAGAACATTCCCTCACATCATGTACAAAAATAAACCCCAAATGGTTTTCAGATCTAAATATAAAACATGACACCATAAAACCCCTAGAAGAGAACACAGGCAAAACATTATCTGACACAAATTGTAGCAATATTTTCTTAAGTCTCCCAAGGCCAAAATATAAAACCAAAAATAAACAAATGGGACCTAATCAAACTTAAAAGCTTTTTCACAGCAAAGGAAACCATCAACAAAATGAAAATTCAACCTATAGAATGGGAGAAAATATTTGCAAATGCTGCAACTGACAAGGGGTTAATATCCAAAATATACAAACAGCTCATACAACTCAGTATCAAACCCAATCAAAAACAGGCATAAGACCCAAATAGACATTTCTCCAAAGAAGACATACAGATGGCCAACAGGGACATGAAAAGATGCTCAACATCGTTATGTATTAAAGAAATGCAAATCAAAAACCACAATGAGGTATCACCACACCTCAGTCAGAATGGTCATCATTAAAAAGTCTACAAATAATAAATGCTGGAAAGGGTGTGGAAAAAAGGAAACCTTTCTACACTGTTGGTGGGAATGTAAATTGGTGCAGCCACTATGGAAAACAGTATGGAGGTTCCTTAAAAAACTAAAAATAGATTTACCATATGATCCAACAATACCACTCCTGGGCATATGTTCAGAGAAAACACTAACTCGAAAAGATACACGCACACCAATGTTCACAGCAGCACTATTTATAATAGCCATGATTGGAAACAACCCAAGTGCCCATTAACAGACGACTGGCTTAAGAAGATGTGGTATATATACACAATGGAGTATTACTCAGCCATTAAAAAGAATAAAATATTGCCTTTTGCAGCAACATGGATGGACCTAGAGAATATTATACTTAATGAAGTAAGTCAGACAAAGGCAAATATTATATGGTATCATTATGTGTATCTAAAAATAATACAAATAAATCTACATACAAAATAGAGACTCACAGCCGCAGAAAACAATCTTATGGGTACCAAAGTGGGGGGTGGGGAGGATAAATTAGGAGTATGGGATTAACAGATACAAACTACTATACATAAAATAGATATGCAACAAAGATTTACTGTACAGCACAGGGAACTATATTCAATATCTTAAAATAACCTATAACGGAAAATAATCTGAAAAAATATAATTGAATCACTGCTGTATACCTGAAACTAACATAATACTGTAAATCAACTATACTTCAATTAAAAAAAAATTATTTTTAAATTAGTAGTGTGTGCCAAAAAAAAAAAAAAAAAAACCCAACATTACTGGGGGAAAATTTGTGAAAACTGATGGAGTCTGAGGATTAGCTGGTAAGAGTGTATTAAAGATAATTTCCTGATTTTGATGATTGACTGGAATCATGAAAGAAAATGTCCTTTTTGCAGGAAATAGACACAAGTATTCAGGAGTGATGGGGCATCAGTTGGCATCTTACTCTCAAATAGTTAGAAGATAAATTCTTTGTTCTGTAAAGTTGTGATTATTTTTTTTTAAGTTGCAACAATGGAATGTTATTCAGCCTTAAAAAATAAGATTCTGACCCATGCTACAACATGATGAATCTTAAAGACATTACACCAAGTGAAATAAGCCAGATACAAAAGGACAAATACTGTATGATTCCACTTATATGAGAGATAAATTCAGAGACAGAAAGTAGCAGGGTAGATGCTATGGGCTGAGGGGAAGGGAAAATAGGGAGTTATTGATTAATGGGCATGGAGTTTCAGTTTAGGATGATGAAAACGGAGACAGATGGTGGTGATGGTTGTACAACAATGTGAATGTACTTAACACTACTGAACTGTGCACTTAAAATGGTAAATTTTATGTTTTTTATATTTTACCACAATTTTTTTAAAAAAGGCAGTGAAACCTCACTGCACTCCCTGTTCCTACCCCAATTCCCAGAGAGGAACAAAATAAAACTTCTCTTACCTCTAAATTATCAGAGCAGTATTTTTGCTCTAAATCCCAAGAGGGCGTTTCACCAAACATCACCATTAGATGATCAATAAACCTAAGGAGATATAACATGTACTTTCTGGGTATCAATAACTCATAATCTGTTTTTCTACATCCCATGCCCTGGACACCAATTCACAGAGATACCAGGAATGTATAAATCATGCAATGCAGGCTTAATCCATTTTGACAGCAGTGCCCAAAATGTATCACTTGTCCTATTATGACATAGTAATTCTCTTTAAACTGACTCAGGATTAACAACATTCTTAAATTCAGCCACATTCTAAGCATTAACCCTATGAAATCACATGTTAAAATCGCCAGTTATATGTTTTCTAATAAATATTCCCTTCAGTTCTATGCAGGTACTACCTCCAATGATTTCATCTCTCACAAGACAAGTACCAGCGCTTGACAAACACTGTACTGTGGTCTGTCACTGCAAAGCTACTTAGTAAAAGGAGAAATCAGCTATGGAATAGAGAGGTTATACCAACCAGACTGTGTAAAACCCTCTAAAACTATTCTCTTTCCTTCTCAACCAAAAATCCACCTGTCCATCCTGTGGAGACAGCAGGGAAGAGCATGCAAGCATAGCAAAGGGCCCCTGGGGAAGGAAGTACCTGGAGTCCTCGTGAAAAGCAGAGATGAAGTCTGACTGGGCATACTCTGGGTACAGAAAGAGCACAGGCCAGCTCAGTCTTCCCCCATCATCTACACCCAGCCTGGCTCCGCAGAAGTTCTCAGAAGTGAGCCCGTTCAGGATGAGCTCACCGAGACCTTCTGAGGCTGAATCTTCATCCTCTCCAGCAGCTTCAGACACTAGCCTGATGTTCCTAGACTAGGTTAAAAAAAGAAAACACACACCTTATGTGTGGAAGGATGCAAACTCATTTCACTAAAACGAGGAAACCATAACACTGCGAGCTCCCTGAGAGCCAGCTCTACACATGATTCATCTTCATTATCCCTGAGACTTGTTTAACTCACCTTTACTGGGCATCTACCACATGCTAGACTCTGTCACAGACATGAGCTAGACATGGTAGTTAAGTACAACATAAGGTAAGAAGTAAAGCTGTGGAACTATAGACCGTGAATAATTAATTCAGCCTGGGGGCTGGAGGGGACTGGGGGATGCTAGGCCTTGAACAATGACTTTGAAAAGCAGAAAAGTTGGGGGGCAGGGGAGTGGGAAGGGCATTCTACCCCAAGTAACAGCCAAGGAACAGGATGTGTAAAGGTACAGAAAAGATGCAGAGAGTGGCATGTATGAACATGGCAAACGTTTCCATTTAGCTAGGACATGGGATAATAAAAATAATGCACATATTGACTTAATCTTGATAGTCTCATAGAAATAAGGATAAATCAAAGGTCTGAATACTAGAGTCACCTCTTATGTATGTTGTGTGGAGGCCCCTAAGGCTAGCACACAAGGGGAAAATGACATGTAATCAAAATAACCTTGATGGTATCTCCTAAATGAGGGGTTGGCAAACTTTCCCTTAAAGGGTTGGATAAGAAATATTTTAGGTTTTGCGGACCAAATGGTTTCTGTTGATATTACTCAACCCTTCCACTGTAGCGTGAAAACAGCCATTGGTAAGACACACACAAACAGGCAGGGCTGTAAGCCACTGGCTGCAGCTTGCTGACCCCTGCTTTAAACCACTAAAATGTAGTATATACCGCTTTGTGTATATTACTCTTGAGATTAATTCTTAAGTACACTGAAATTTGAGATGAACAGCTAAAGGAGAGAACCAAAATAAAGTCTGTATGCAAATGTCTGGGCATTCCAATATTCTACATTTTAGAAAATGACCAAATCCCTCTGGAGTATTCCCTTCTGTTTAATCTGTTAATGTGTTAACAGATTCCTTGTTGTGCAGAGGGACTAGTGGAGTGCACCTTAGAACTGTGACATTCTCAAAGTCAACAAGTAATTTAAATAGGCACATAATTTAACTCGGCAAAGAATGAAACCAAGAACCTACCCCACAATCTCATAGCCAGTATTACCTCCCCTGAGTAGCCAAGGCTCAAAGTGACTTGTGAAAGCAAGATTTGGATCAAACTACATTCATTTAAAATGCAGTAAAGAGAGGGAAGGGGAGATAGAATTTTGTGTTGTTGTTATAGTTAGAAGAGCTACATCCTAAAAATTCACTTTCTCAGGATGCAGTATAACACAGGGGCTGAGAGCAAGGACCTGGCTCTGACATATTAGCTGTGTGAGGTTTCTTCATCTCCCTGACTATGTGCTCATCTAGCAAAAATAGGAGCAAGGGGCTTCCCTGGTGGCGCAGTGGTTGAGAGTCTGCCTGCCGATGCAGGGGACACGGGTTCGTGTCCCGGTCCAGGAAGATCCCACATGCCGCGGAGCGGCTGGGCCCGTGAGCCACGGCCGCTGACCCTGCGCGTCCGGAGCCTGCGCTTCGCAACGGGAGAGGCCACAACAGTGAGAGGCCCCACGTACCGCCAAAAAAAAAAAACCAAACAGGAGCAAGAAGACCTACCCCAGAAGGCTACTGTGAAGATTAGATAATGCTTAAACGAAAACTACTAAATTCAGTATATGTTACCTGAAACCAACACATGCATGCAAGTGAGAGAGCTGACTGAACTCAGGAGGTCTGACTTGTCACACTGCTTCACCAAAAGCAGAAAGAAGATGTACAACTCATTCACGTAAAGCATTCCCAGAAAGGTTCCCAATAGGCTTCAGGATTAGTGGATTTCACAAGACCAGAAGGGCCTAAAGTTTGAGAACTCACCATGATGGCCTGGAGTAAAGCCTCACTCTGATTCTGCTCCTTCTTTTCTTTCAGCTTTGCTTTCCTTATATCCCTCTGTTCAGTTCGCTGAAAATGAAATTCAGATGCATCAGCTCTAGAGAACTTGCCTCCACTTGTTACCCCAGCCTGATCCTAAATAGCTATCTCTGGTCTCTATTCAACCCAGGCTCCTGTATATAAGGGATACCAGTGGCTGGATTCAGTTCAATAAACATTTAAGCAGCACATAACTGGATGCCAGGACCAGTGGCAGGAAAAATGTTAAAATCTACCCAAGGAGCTCATAGTCCACTGAGGGGGAAAGACATGTAAAAAGGTCTACGTGTTAGCCTGGTAGTATGAACTGAGTGCTATGAAGCACAGAGAAGAGAGTGACTGATTCTGTCCCATCAAGGAGGTGGGTTTAGACAGAAACCAGATGAAAGAGAGAGGGCGTTCTTGGTAGAGGGACTGACATCAGGGCCAATGGGGCATTTAAACTTCTCTGTTATGGCTGGGGTTTAGGAAGACACACTGGAAAAACCCAGGCCAAGAACTCTGCCTTTTACACAATTACAGTCCATGAGAGAAAAATACCACCAGTCTACTTCATCTGGCAGAAATATAATTCAGATTTCCTTTTCCTGCTAATCTACCCAAAGCCAGGTGATTGTACTCCTACCTACCCTCAGGATTGTGATTAGTAGGGGCCAACTTTTTCTGTAAACGGCCAGACAGTAAATATTTTAGGCTTTGCAGACCATGTATGGTCTCTGTCGAACATTATCTGTCTTTGTTTGTTGCTTTGTTTGTTGCTTATAACCCTCTAAAAATATGAAAAACATTCTTGGTTCATGGAATGTACAAAAACAGAACAAAGGCTGGATTTGGCCTGTGGGTCAGTTTGCTGGGCCCTGCTCTAAAATATAGCACCAACCATCCCTTATCCTCCCCACAAGAGCCCCATAAGGGCTAACACAGATCTTCTTTTTCTTATGAACAAAGTCTACCCTTTCAGGAGACAACGGCTGATAATTCTTGGCCACCCTTCTCCAATTCAGTCTGCCAAGAGCTGCAAAAATCCTTTCTGCTGTTAGGAAGTTTGATTATACTACCAAGAGTAATCAAACCCATGGATACCACTAGAACTATGTCCAATTCTGCCTTCACAGTTGAGCTACACCGGACCACAGTGTCTGGTCCACATTAGAGAATGATTACGATGGATGATTAGGGATGACTTGTATTTTGTCCCATGTTGTTTTTCCTCTGACTTACAGATGCAAGTGGGAGGATGTGATTTCCCTGCTGTCTCACCTGAAGTTTGGGGTCTTGCAGCCCGCATAAAGCCCACATAACCCCTAGGTCAGAGGAGTCCTGAACTATGAAGTTTGCTGCCCCTTTATATATGTAAAAAAAGTCAACTCTGTTGAGAATTTAAGTGTATAGTTAGATGAGTTTTGACAAATGTATACCCTGAGTACCCAACACTCCAATCAAGATAGAGAACATTCTAGAAAGTTCCCTCATACCTCTTTGCAGTCCATCACCCTCCCATCCCATCACTGATAGGTCTGTTTCTTTTCATTACCAAGCCATATTCCATTGTTTGAATATACCACACTTTGCTTATCTATTCTCCTGTTGAGGGACACAAGGGCTGTTTCTGGATTATTATGAATAAAATTGGCTACCAATATTCTTATACAAGTCTTGTTATGAACATGTTTTCATTTCTCTTAGCTAAATACCTATGAGTAAAATTGCTGAGTCATAGGATAGGTATATAAAACTGACAAACTGATTTCCAAAGTGGTTTATATCCCACTGACAATTTATGAGAGTTCCAGCTCCTTCACATCTCTGCCAATATTAGGTATTGTCAGTCTTGTGAACTGGGATCGCACTGATGTTTAAGTTGCATTCTCCCCCGACATGACTAATGATACTATGTATATTTTTATGTGCTACTGTAAATCTTTTCAGAAGTGTCTTTCTTTTGCAAAATTAAAAAAAATTTTCATATTGAATAGATTTCTTTATGTATTCTGGATACAAATCCTTTGTTATACAGTTGACCCTTGACCACCACCAGGGTTAATCCATGTATAACTCACAGTCAGCCCTCTGTATCCTCTATTTCTCCACATCCTCAGGTTCAACCAACCATGAGCCACCCACGTAGTTCTGTGGTATTTACTATTGAAAAATATCCGCGTATAAGTGGACGTGTGCAATTCAAACCCCTGTGGTTCAAGGATCAACTGTATGTAATACAAATATATTCTCCCATTCCATGGCTTGCCTTTTAATCTTCTTACTGATGTCTTTACAGAATAGAAAATTTTCAGTTTTGACCAAGTCCAATTTATCAATAATTTTTTATTTCATGGTTAGTATATATTTTAAAACAATTTTTTTAAATTGAGGTGAAATTCCCATGGCATAAAATTAACCATTTTGAAGTATACAATTCAGTGGCATTTAGTGCATAAAATTAACCATTTTGAAGTATAAAATTCAGTGGCATTTAGTACATTCACTTTATTGTGCAACCATCACCTCTATCTAGTTCCAAGGCTTTTCAACACCGTAAAAAGAAATCTCAAGCCCATTAAGCAGTCACTCAACATTTCCCCCTTCCCCCAAACCCTGGCAACCACTAATGTGCTTTCTCTCTCTACAGATTTATGTATTTTGGATGTTTCATATACATGGAATCATACAATATGTGTTCTTTTGTATCTGTCTTCTTTCCCTCGGCATGGTATTTTTGAGGTTCGTCTACACTGTAGCATGCATCAGTACTTCATTACGTTTTTTCTACCATCTATCTACCATGATGGACATTCAGACTGTTTCCATGTTTTGGCCATTAAGAATATTGTTGCTATGTACATTCATGTGCAAGTATTTGTTTGAATATTTGGTTTCAATCCTTTTGTGTATATACCTTCCAGTGGAAGTGCTGGGTCATATGGTAATTTTATGGTTAATTTTTTTAGGAACTGTCAAACTGTTTTCCATAGTGACTGTACCATTTTACATTCCCACCAGCAACTTATGAGGGTTTCAATTTCTCCACTTCTTTATCATTTATCTTCCTTTAAAAAAAAAATTAGAGCCATCCTAGTGGGTATGAAATAGTATCTCACTGTGGTTTTGATTTACATATCCTTAATGACTAATGATGCTGAGCATCTTTCATGTGTTTGTCGGCCATTTTTGTATTATATTTAGTGACATCTAGTCAGATCCTTTGCCCACTTAAATAACTGGGTTGTCTTTTTAATTATTGACATGTTAAGAATCCGTTATATATTCTAGATAAAAGTCTCTTACAGATATATCATACAAATATTATCTCCCATTCTGTGGGTGGTCTTTTCACTTTCTCAATGGTATCTTTTTTTTTTTTTTTTTTT
>RJWK010058457.1:0-13854 GCA_004363435.1 Platanista minor | reverse complement strand
GGGTCATATGGTAGTTCTATTTGTAGTTTTTTAAGGAACCTCCATACTGTTCTCCATAGTGGCTGTACCAATTCACATTCCCACCAGCAGTGCAAGAGTGTTCCCTTTTCTCCACAGCCTCTCCAGCATTTATTGTTTCTAGATTTTTTGATGATGGCCATTCTGACTGGTGTGAGATGATATCTCATTGTAGTTTTAAAAAGATCTTATAAATGTTGAATAAGGTAAAACAATTAAAATATTAGTGATAAAATCGAATGAAAGTTTTAAGATTCTTACTTCCTTTTATTATGTCTTAAAGTATTTTAATAATAAAAATGTTTCAGAAAACATTTACAGTTTTAGATGGCAGGATTATTTAGATGGCAAGATTCTTTTATTCATTGGTTTTGAACATATGTTTTGGCTTTAAACCTTATTCTTATCTTTTAACAATTTCCTTTGTACATCTCTCTATCTATCTATCTATCCATCCATCTATCTATCAATCTATATCCTAGGCAGCATTATAGATGGGACAGCCCATCTCAAAGATGTCTGCTTCTGTATGTTGGCCTCAGGATAAAGGCACATGGAGCAAAGAAAGGGTTTAAGTGGTTTCTAGTAATATGGTCAGTTATGATAGTGCTTTATGTTTAACATTTGCATCCATGACCAGATAAGTGGATGAGAAGTAGACTCTGCTGAATTTTGAGATTACACCAAACAGTAAGGCATTAGCTAGATGCTAGCAGTTCTGACTAAAACTAAATTGCCAATGGAATAAATAATTAAGTTCATTATGGCAAGTACAGGGTATGTCCATAAAGCAAAATAAATAGAGAAAGGAATGGAAAGGGGGGGTATAAATACTAAAACACACAGAAAGCTTGGCCAAAAATATGCCTGTTTGCCTCTGAAAATAATGATCAGTTGCTCTTCAGTTTCCATTTGGGATCAGCGGTAATGGGCTCAGAATGCAGTCTGAGGGATTTAGGATAACTAATTAAGAAACAACTCAACTGGTTAAAGAAAACACCAGTGCCATCAAATACAGCTGTTAAACCTCCCCATCAAGCTAATTTTCTAAATCAGAGGTTTTCAGCGGGGGTTGGTATCACTCTAGGAGGCATTCTAGAAATCGGCGGGAGCACTTTTATCTTCCCGTCTAATCTTTTCCTTTCATTTATTCTTTATGCCACAGCTAGAACATAATATTGATTTATTCAAACCTCCTTTTCATTGTGATATAACCAACATACAGAAAAATGGATAAGGTATAAAGGTACAACTCAGCCAACAGTTGTAAAATAACCTCTACCCAAGCACCCCAGAAACCCCTCATGTGCCCCTTCCTGATAAGTCATAACAGCTAGTAAAGCAAGTCTTTCCACCCTGTTCTCCTTCTACAGGTGACTTGGTTATTTTTGACCCTTTATGCTTCTTTATAAACTTTAGAATCAGTCTATTAAATTCCACTAAAAAAACAGCTGGGGTTATACTGACTAAAAAAAATTTTGTGGGTAGGTTATATTTTCTACAAATTTTATTTCAGAATAGTAAGGGCCATTACATAATATTTGTTATAAAAAGGGAATGTTGGACCTGTTAGGGATAAGAACCAATGTTCTAAATGAAATAAGAACGTGGCACTCTCACTTGCTGAACAGGGATTTAATATTTTAAGACTAGATCTTCTGTAAAAAAAACAAAATGCACTCAAGATGATCATCCTCATTTGAAAATCTTTCTGAGATGTCGTGACTTGGCCACCTGATTATTTTACACAGGGTTTTCTAGGCATAGGTACGCCTTGATATCCTTCAGGGATTTAAGGGATTTTAACAAAATCCATTAGCTCCTTTACAAATTATCATAAGATGACCAAAGGACACACACACTTATGCCAAACAGGTCATTATACATAAGCTCGCCATGCTTATTTTGGCAATTAAAGCCAATGTGGTTAACAAAATTTGAAATCCATGAAGTCAAAGGATAAAAGTTAGTATTGGGATTCTGTAGTTAAATCATATAATACAAAATTATAAATCTGATAATAAAAGGGGTTAAAAGAATGTTTTCAGAATCTTAAAAACTTAATCCAGATCTGTTGGCCTATACATCTAAGACGAATAAATGATTATATTTTTAAATTGTTCATGACAGGGTCCATGCCATGTTCAGCACTTTCATTTACTAGCTGCATGATGCTGGACAAGTTACTTGATCTTCCAGAAGCTTGGTTTACTTATCTGTAAAATAGAAATAATACTGACATTCAACTTTTTGTATAAATTACTAGAGATGAGTATGCAAAGCATCTATGAGCTAGATACCTAAGAGGAACCAAATAAGTGAGGGCTATTAGTATGATTTTTAAACTCACTCAATGACTTGTGAATGAGTGAATGAATTTCAATGGGTTATGTCTCAAAGGCATTTACATTTTAAGGCTTTTACTTCTAATTGTGGAATGAAAATCTTTGTCTGCTTTAAAGGAACTTCAGGCATCAGCAAGCAGATGACAGAGTCCATTCAAAATTCATCCCACAAGGTCATACTGTCCATTCAGTTTATAAGCAAGAAATTCTAAAGCAGTTGAGAATTTCTCTGCAATACAGGAAAAATGTAATATTGCCCAACAATTGGCTCAAGGACAAAGCTCCAGCTCACTGTAAATTTTGTCAATTATGGACCACAAGTATCAGGTAGATTTCCCACCCTACTGGGCTTGAGTCAGAATGAGTCACAGAAGTTAATCTATCTTCAAGATATAGAGATATTCTCTACTGCTATTCAAAAGAATATTCTAGAAGACAGTATGATGTACAGGAAAAGCAATGAACTTACAGCCAAGAGAAGTGGGTTTTCATGTTCATTCTAACATTTACAACATTAGTGTGACATTAGGCAGTATGTTAAATTTCTACAGGTTTCGTTGTTTCATCTAAAACTGAGGGTGACTTATCTTTTAAGCTCCTTTCAAGCTCTGAGATTCTATGTGAAAGGTATATCAAAGGTGGGGGAATGGGAGAGGGAATTCCAGGTTGCTCCTTGCAATCACATTGTATTTAATGGAAAGCCCAGCCCAGAAGCTATATCTGATATAATTCGTGGTGCCTTCATAAAAAGGAGGGTCAGGATGGACCTCCAGGAGAAGGGGAGAGGCTGTCCAAAGCTGCTACAAGCCAATTCCTGGGTGTAGCAGGAAATAATGAAGAATGTCAGATATGGTACAATGTCTGGACTAGGAGACAGAACCAACCAATCTTCAGCACTCTCTTAAATGTCACAATTCCTGGTGACCCCAGATTACCAGGTGAAGTCTCTCTACTCTCTGCCTCCTACATCCCAGGCTGGCATGACCTCTCTACAGCAGCACCATGATGCTCACACTGATGCTCCTGGGACACTGTACCTTTATGTACAGTTGATGCTCAGCCATAGATGCATATTAAAATTACCTGAAGAGCTATAAAAAAAAAAAAAACTGATGGCAGGCCCACACAGCCAATTTAGCCAGACTCTCAGTGAGGTGGGCTCTAGACACTAGAATTTTGTAAAAGCTCCTTAAATGATTCCAGTGTACAGTCAGACCTGAGAAAAGTGCACACTAGGGAAGCAAGAACAACCATATATGCATGGATTAACCAAGTACAGAAAAGACATCTCCCTAGAAGGGAGCAGAGGGAATCCTAGACAGCTAGTAGTACCAGAACTTTGTTTTTCTAACCTGTGTGTCAAAGTATTTATGTGTATGTCTATAAGCGCACAAAAAGATTAGATTATACTGGTCTCAAAAACTGTCAGCAGTAAAGATAATTATAGGTAATAGAGGACTAACAAAAAGAAAACACACAAAGATCTACTTTTATGTATAAGAACTGCTAATTGCATTCTCTTAGGTCAACCATTCTCTATTTGACTAATTACAATGCAACACAGTGATGATTAGTTGTGTTGTTATTATTATTATTACTACATGTTTTGCATTAACTAGAGTAAGTTTTATTTTATTACAAGATTAAACTGTTCCTGTTAGCTTAACCGTCACAGTTTTTTATTCCCGGACTGTGTATGTAACGTTTGAGGGACCACTGCTCCTGGGCACTAAGTGCTAATGTCCAACATTTGCATAAGTGAAGGTACTTTTCTATATTTGCATAAGTAGAGGTAACTAGTTTCCTTCAAAGGTATGAGGAACAAAGAACAGCTACTCCCAAGGTTAGAGGTTCTGGGAAGGGTGCTTTGTTGAGGGTAGCTGGGGTGAGGGTGGGCAGAAAAGGAAAGATGGGGCTGCAAAGATTAATGATATATTCCTGATATTTAAACATCAAGAGGTGCTTCATAGAGGACTTTCTTTAAAGGGGTGGAGGAGCTGGAAGTGATTGCTCTTCTGTATGAGTCAGGCACTTGGAAGAAAAAGTAGCACAGCATGGAACAGCTCCTTGGCTGAACTGAACACTCCCCTCCGTAGGCCCCAAGGATCTTTGTACGCTCTTCTATGTTAAAAACTGTTCTATTAACGCATTCTTTTAGCACACCCTTAAGGTCTTTGAAGGCTGTGACTCATTTCTCTTTGTTTTCGCATGTATTCCCAACACCAAGAGGACTATTTGACACAGAGCTCTCAATAATTACCAATAAATGAATGAACTAATGAATGGTTCCTAAATGACTTAAATAATACAGCTTATCTAGTCATTGAGATGATTTATTCCTTTGAATCTGTCATCTACTGCATGAGTTCTCTCCACATGCCCATTATGTTTTCATCGAGGTTTCTGAAGACCTTTAGTCAGGACAGAGCCTAGAGCAGAATCCTGCGATACTTCACTAGAGACCAAAGTGAAGGGGGGATAACTGACTAAGGAACCAGCACTCTGAGTGTAACTGTACCCCCTTATCAAGTGCCTGTACACATAGGGACCTAAATGTTAGCTCATCCTCCATCTTATCTAAACAATGTCATGAGAAACTCCACCAAAAACCTGGCTGAACTCAAGATACACAGTTTTTTATAGCAATGCCCAGATTTTCCAACAAAACTCTAAAAGAAAACCCATTATTTGGGAAAGATTTATTTTTAGACAACTCAAATTGGTTATTAGAACTATGCATTTCCCCCTAAACGCTCATAAACCATCAGTTTAATCGCTAGTTCTAGAATTTTGCCAGGGATAAAAATCAGGCCTATTGCTGTTTGTATATAGAATTGCTCCTTTTGGGGAAAAAAAAAATCACCTGTAGTATTAGCCATCTAGCTAGAAATCATGGTGAAAATCCCAAAATCAGATCTGAAAGTTCTCTGAGTCCCTAGAGATGTAATTTAGCAAGAGCCTGAGATTAGAACTAATTTAAAGCAGTAGATATATCTTTGCTTTTCCTTTGACTCTCTTACCCACCCTGGGCTTCAATTTCTTCTAAAAAATGTTTGGTTTTTTTCCCTTTCCTGTTTGAAGGCCAAACGCCTTACTGAAGAAAATGGAAGATAAAAGTTTAATAATTCTGTTTTATCACTGGTAGCAAATAATATCAGATCATCTTTGCTATGTGAGGACTATCCCTTATTTTTTTCTTATTGTTCAGAATGCAGCTTTGAAATTTTTTTTAAATCGATTTTGTTGCCTATAGCATTTGTCTAGATCCTCAATTCATTGTGAATACTTCAAGTCCTCCTGCATGTCTCTCATTCTCTAATGACTTCACCTTTATTTACTTCATTTTAAAAGGTATGCAGGGCTTCCCTGGTGGCGCAGTGGTTGAGAGTCCGCCTGCCGATGCAGGGGACACGGGTTCATGCCCCGGTCCGGGAAGATCCCACATGCCGTGGAGCGGCTGGGCCCGTGAGCCATGGCCGCTGAGCCTGCGCGTCCGGAGCCTGTGCTCCACAACGGGAGAGGCCACAACAGTGACAGGCCCGCGTACAGCAAAAAAATAAAATTAAAAAGGTATTCAATTTAACAAAAATTACCATCATTCCATCCCCAAATCTGCCATCTTACTTCTGTGTCCATACTCTGCCTTGCCTCCATTTACAATGGAAGGAGTATTTCTGTTCCCTTTCAACGTTTCTGTTGGATCATATCGTTTTTTGACTACAAGGACTTTGTTCTTACAATTATTCCCTTTCTCTTATATCATAAAATTCTCCCTCTCTACTGAATCATTCCAATTAGCATACAAATGTGTTTTAATACTCCCATATTAAAATAACCTTCCCAAGACATTTCCAACCCCTATCCCTCTCTGGTTACTGCCCCATTTCTTCCTTCCCCATTCTTTCCAGCCACTCCAATACGGATTTCATTCCCACCTCTCCGCTGAAATGGCTCGTCAAGGTTACCATGAATCTACCTTTGCCAAATCCAATGGTCAGGTTTGTCCTCCTTTTTGCTCTTACTTTACTTTCAGCATCATTTGGTATAGTCAAGTTTTTGTCTTTTAACGTTTTCTACACTTTGCTTCCATGATGCCATATGCTTCAGGTTTCTCTCCTGTCTTGACTGCTCCTTCTCAGTTCTTTGTGGACTCTGCCTCTTCTTCTTGACCTCTAAATACTGGAAGGCCCATTCCTCAGTTCCTGCTCTTCTTTTCCCTCTTCTCTTCTCTCCCCATAAACAATCTCATCTAGTCTCATGGTTTTAAATATCCACCAGTATGCTAATAACTATAAAAGTTTATCTCCAATCCTTACTTCTATCCTGAGCTCCAGACTTACATATATCTTATTGCCTGTTCAACATCTCACTTGTATATATACTATTACTATTATTATTGATAATAATATTAAAAACAACAGTAATAGCAGCAATAGCTAACATTTACTGACAAATTAATATATATCCAATCCTGTTTTAAGTGATTCAGGTATATTAATTAAATTTTTACATCAACCATATGGCATAGGTAATGATTACCATCCCCATTTTGCAGATGAGGACACAAACAATTCGTTCAATATTCATCAGCTAGTAAGTGTCAGAACCATGTATTTCAAAATTAACTTGGCTAAAACAAAACTCCTGATTTCCATCCCTCTAACCTGTTCCCTGCAATGGTCCTCCTCACTATCATGCATATACTTGCTCAAACCAAAAAATTCTCTCCTCCCGTCTCTGCATCTACTCCACCAACAAATTCTGAATATATCTTGAAGCAGATATTCACAGCATTCTATTTCCACAACTAGCATCCCGTCACTTCTCCTCTAGGCCATGGTCTCTCTGCTTCTACTCTTATCTGTCTATATCTCCACCACCACAAGAGAAGAACATTTTTTAAAAAAAATATTCTAATAGCAACCCATCTCACGTGAGGACCCTACATGATCTGGCAATTTGCCACATCTCCCGCTTCACCTACTACCACCCTCCCTCTTGCCACATAGCCTTGCTTCTGGTCACTGAACACACCAAGCTCCTCCTAGCATTGTGGCTTCTCAAGAGTACTCCTGCCTGGAATGCCTCCCCGAGATTTTTACTTACTGACCCCTTCCTGTCATTTAAGCTTCAGCTCAAGTTTCATCTTCTCTGACTACCCAATTTTAAGTTTCCTATCCCTTTACCATGTTTTATTTCCTTGTAGCATTCATGTATGAAACGTCCCTGTTTACTTGTTTGTTTACTGTCTTTCTTTCCTCCACCAGAAAATATATGCTCCACAACAAGAGGGACAATATCTGTTGTTTCAATGACTGGAATAGTGAGTACTTGGCACGCAATCAATACTTGTTGAATGACTGCATCCAAATTCAAAGAACTTTCTCTTATGCTCTCTCTCCAGTAGTAGTCTGTATCGAGAAAGTCTGTGATTACACATCAAATTTTGTTTTAGTTGTTTCACGTATGTATATATGTATATGTGTGTATACATAAATAGATACAGATATATAGAGACAATTTATAGATAATAGATATAGATAAGGATATGGGGCAATATCTGTATGTCTATGTAGAAACTTTTAGAGAATAGGAAATATGCTTTAATTCTGTGTCCCATAGGTTCTAGGAATACATACAATGCTTAATACAGGTTTGACTTGTTTTGTCACAGGTAAGGAGATATGTTCCTTTGGCTCGCTGTGAGCCCCGAGAAATGCTACCACCTTAAGTTGTTCACATAGTTTTCCTCTAAGCTTTTCACAAGAATGAGACACAGAAGACTATTAAATTTTATCTTAGAGAAAGTAAAAAATCTCAAACACAGTAACAAAAAAAACAACTGACCTTTAGAACAGAAGTACCCCACAGTTCTCTGTCTTTCTAATAATATATTGGGGCATAAGAGTATTCTGTTATAACCACAAATCTAAGGGAATTTTCAATATTAACATTCTGAATATAAAGTTAACAATCTGGAGCAAAATCATTTAATGCCACAAATCTATTAGATATCTTAAAACTGAAAGTTATACAGAATCTCTTCCTAGTACTGAGAAGTAGATAAATAAGAGGCACCATTTTATTAAAAGGTAAAAAAAAATGAGGCTAAGAGTTAAAGATTCCTGCCACAGCTAAGAGAAGTAGTAGAGTGAGGAACATCCAAAAAGACAAATTCCAATTTTCCTTCTTAAATCCAAATCTCCCACTCATCCCCCGCCCCCCAATATTTTACTGTCCAACACTGCAAGGAAAGGCTACAGAATCCTCTATAAATGAAACTAATGAGGAAACAGCCATCCAAGTCCTAATTTGTATATATTATGTTAACATCAACACTTTCATTCATGGAGTTTTTCATTTAAGAAAAGGGAGCAAGGCAGTTTTGGATGCCTTGCTCCCTAGCCCTGCGCTTTTTCCTCAGCAAGAACCAGAACCTCTATCTATGTGAGTCAGCTGTTGGCATTATTCAAGTCACAGAGTGAGCTCCTCGCAATAACTGTAAACAGGAAGTGCTATAAATTACAAGTCTACAACGATGATAGCTGCAGTCATAGGAATACATATGTGTGCACCCTCCTCAAGCATCCAGCTTTTCTCCTAACTTCTTCTGATACCTAAAGCAAGCCAGTTTCTTCTACCTTCCTAAAGATGCAGAATCAAACATGGTATCAAAAAGAGCTGATGATAATGTATCCATACCAATGTATCAATTAATACAAATTACAATAAATCCAAGGTTTAAGGAGTAGGAGTATATAAATGCAGAGTCAACTGTGACAACCTGTGTATGTTTTAAAACTGAAAGGTCACGGTGACACAATGATAAAGGGAAAACAGGGACATTAAGTGCCCCTGGATGTGTCTCACTGCCCTAGGGTAGCCATGGGAGGGTGACAGCAACTGGTAACTCCTTACAAGAGGGAAGGGGGTCTTAGTCAGTTATCTTGCCCTTGGTTTCAAGACTCTGAGGTTTATCAACTGTAGTATTTGTTATCTCACAGCAGCTTGAGTAAGAAGAAATATAGGAAGATGCAAATACCTTATTTGGATTCTTGTTCTTTTCTCATTATTATTAATTTTTACTGCTATTCACTGAAAAAGCAGTGTGAAAATAATTTCTGGGTTTACTGTTATTTCTTTGAAAAAGAATAACATCTTGAGAAGGACTGTGAAAGCTGTAATACCCTTTCCAAATATTTTCTGATGCAGTCCTCTTTAATCTTTATCAAAGACGTATCTGTCTTACTTTGCAATGCTTGTAAAGTGAAGATTCTAGACTTTTGTTCAGTACATAGTTCACATACAGAAGATGGTTTCATTAATAACAATTAAGGGAGAAAGATCATACTGAAATGTACAAGATTAGCCTGGAATACAAATTTAAAGCACAGGACAATGTTCAAATAGGGATTTCTGTATTTAAGGTTTGAAAAGTCTAGCAATTGAGTCTCTTCTCAATTTTCTTTCTTCTCAAAGAAAAAAGGGAAGCAGAAAAGGCAAAGGGAAGTAACCCATGTTAAAGGGTGATATGTCAGACCCCGTCTCATATTTTAAGAAATCTTTTCAAGGTCACACAGCTGTATGAGTGTTAGAGCTGGAGTTCTAATCTAAACAAAACCCACCAGCTCCAAAGCCCAGCGATCTCTGGGGACAGAGAAGGAAGGACATTTTCACCTACATCGACAGCACTGACTCTTGACATTCTGAAACATCTGTAGAAAGATATGGCTTTAAGAATGCTACTACTGGGAATTCCCTGGCAGTCCAGTGGTTCAGACTCAGCGCTTTCACTGCCAGGGCCTGGGTTCAATCCCTGGCCTGGGAACTAAGATCCCGCAAGCCATGCAGTGCATCTGGGAAAAAAAAAAAGAATGCTACTACTGTTTTATCGCTGTATAGCAATTTAGTACATAAAATACCTGTTTTCACAGAGAAACAGCTGAAGTAGGGAGATGATGGTCACCATCACCCTGTAAGGTACAGACAGGCAGCTAATACCTTTCAGAACTAAAATGGCAAGTAAGTAACTCCAATTCTTCTGGCAGTGCTATGAGAGTGATGGACGGGGCAAGAGTTCAGAGGGGAACAAGTGAAAGCATTACTCAAAACATCTCCTACATACTACCAATAAGACAATATTTTAAAATATAAACACTCCTAGGAAATAAGTCCTTTGGTCGTTCAGGCCTCAATCAGATGAACAGATTCTTTCCTCTGAAAACTACAAAGGAAGAGTGGGCGTTCATTCTTTCAATATTTCAAGTGTGTTTACTGAGCACCTACTGTGTGTCATGTATAGTTCTAGATCTTGGGAAGCTTCATTTTGGTGGGTAAATTATAACAAATTAAAAAAGACAAAATAAATTAGTAAAATGTATACAGTATGTGGTGGTGAATGCTATGGAGAAAAAAGAAACAGTGAAGGATGTTAGGCATTTGGTAATTTTCAAAATAGGGTAGTCAAGGAAGGTCTAACTGAGACAATGGCATATGAGTGAAGACCTAAAGGTGGTGAAGAAATGAGCCATGCAGATATATGGAGGAAAAAGTATCCAATAGAGGGAAGAACAAATTCAAAGGTCCTGAGGCAAGAGTATGCCTATGTGTTCAAGGACAGCAAGGGGGCCAGTGTGGCTGGAGTAGAGAAAATAAGGAAAAGCGTAGTAAAAAACAAACTCTAAGAGGTAACGGGGTACCATATTTGTGGGGCCTTGTAGGCCACTATAAGGAGTGGCAGTGGGTTTTGAATAGGGGTAGGGGCTGTTGAAATGGTGAGAAAAGATCAGTTCTGGAATTATTCTGAAGGTAGAACTAATAGGACTCACTGACAGACTAGACCAAGGTTTTTGGTCTGAGCCAGAGAATGAAGTTGCTATCTGCCAAAACATGGAAGACTGCAGGAGGAGGGGGATTTTAGCAACCATCTCAGGAATGTCACTTTGTTTATGTTACATTTCAGATGTCTATTAGACATTCAAGTAAAGGTGTCAAGTAAACAGTTGAATTTATGAGTCTGGAGTTCAAGAGAGAAGCCTGGGCTCAACATATAAATCTGGGAGTCTTCAGCCTAGAATTGGTTTAAAGTCCTCAAGCCTGGATGAAATCACCAGGAGTGTGAGCGTGAGTATAAACAGAGAATAGAGGGTCATGGACAGAGTCCAGGGCACTTCAATTTTAGAGGTCAGGGAGATAGGAGGAACTGGCGACACACATACAAAGTAGGAGCATCCAGTGAGGTAGGAGGAAAACCAGAGAGAGCAGTGTCTTGGAGTCAAATAAATGAAGTGAGCAGGGTGCGATCAACTGAATCAAACACTGCTGGAAGGTGAAGAGGACAAGGACTCAGAACAGACCACTGGGCTCGTCACTGTGGAAATAACCGGTGATCTTGTCAAGGGCAGGTTGAGGGTGTAGTATGACAGGAGAAAGACGTTTAAGAGAGACTAGGACAACTTCTGGACAACTTTCTTAATATTTCTGTAAAGTGTCAAACTTTCTTGGACGAGCTATCTAAATTCCTTCCATCAAGTCCCTTCCAAATTATAAAAAGACAAGCAACATTGGTGTTAATGAAATGTTTATTGTATATTATAGCTAGCATATTACTTTTAGGTTATGTCAAATTTATGTCATAATAGACACATTTTTAATGTGTTTAATGTCTACTTTATAGTGCATTAGGGTCTCCATACCACATATACTAATTAAATGTTTATGCATATTTTATAAACTTTTAAAGGATAATGTGATATAATAGAGCACTGATCAGGGAGCCAGGAGATCTGGGTTCCAGTCCTGGTTCTTCCTGTAACAAGCTGTAGAAATTGTGAAAACTGTCAGCATCTCTGGGCTTCTTTATTAAATGTGAAATGAGTGGGTTAGACTAGATCATTTACAAGCCCTTCTGCAACCTTAAAATCGTAAGACCCTCAGCAATTTTAAGGGCCTAAAAATGTTTTATTTGCTGTGTCTTTGCTTCTACAATTTAGCTTTGGCCAGTCTAGAATTTTTTTTATAATGGTCTAAGTTAGCAAAGTAATTTACATTTTTCCTGTAGAAAACTATAATCCTTTTTATCATATGATTCCCATAAACACCCTGTGGAGAAGTGGAGAAGCTTAGTGACTGCCTGTGAAGGTAATAAAGAGAATTAACCCCGAGGGTAAAAACCACTATTCTAAAGAACTCAGAGCTAACACTAAGGTAAAAGAGAAATCTCTAGGGGAGCATGGAATACTGGGTGACCCGACCCCCAGGCCCAAAGTGCTGTGGCACCATCCACAGCTCTAAAGGGGTCAGGTTAGAGGCTGGTTTCCATTTTTCTTGGGTGCTAATGGTTCCTTTGGATGTACCTAGCCCCTTCCCATTTCTTTACCAATTCCCACAATTTTTTTTTAGGGGGAAAGAGGTGGCAACAGGTTTCTGAACAGAGATCCTATCTCAGATGCTATAGAGAGTTACAGAGACGCACCCTAATCACCTCCATCCTGGGGAATACAGGGAAGAAAAGAATAGCTAACATTTATTGAGTTTTTACTATATGCCAGATAGGATTCAAAGTGTTTTCCATATAGTGCCTCATTAGTCCTGACAATAACCTATGAAGTAGATGTTATCAACAGTCCAATTTTACATACGGCACAAACTAAAGTTAGTCATACAGTTAGACAGCTTAAAATTATACAGCTAAGAGATAACCCAGACAGTCACTCTCTTAAGCATGAAGCTTTCATCTACAAAATTCCTCAGAGAAGGCAAAAGTTCCTATTTTAAGGGCCCAGGCAAAATCATGGCAAGAAAGAATGGCTTCTCAGTACTAGAATGTATAGAAATGCATAATACAAAATCATGGCACTTTCATAATGCTGGTGTTGGAGAGCAGGCTTTTTTGTTAGACTCAACTATTTTTCTGTGGGGACAGGATTTAGTCTGTAAGAGACTTGATTTCATACAATAACAGAGCCTTGCTGTATGTATAAAATAAAAACAAAAGTACTGAGTACCTAGAGAGGAAAAAGATACCCATGTTAATATGATGCTGTCAGAATTTTCACCCTATCTGCTCTGCTCAGCAACAGACACCCCTTTCCTATGAAGAAGGAAAGTTGGAGGGAGTAATGTAGAACAGTCTCACCTGAGATGTGGAAAAAAGTAGCAGCAGGTTTTTTAAAAAAACATTGTAAGGAGCTCAAGCCAGACAGAATCATCCTGATTTCTGCTATCTATCTATCTACCTACCTACGTATCTATCTAGGCTGCTCTGGGTATTAGTTGCAGCACATGGGCTCTTCGGGATCTTTAGTTGCGGCATGCGGGATCTAGTTCCCCGACCAGGGATCGAACCCAGGCCCCCTGCATTGGTACCACAAAGTCTTACCCACGGGACCACCAGGGAAGTCCCCTGATTTCTGCTTTGTATGTCAAGCAAATATTTACTTAGTAGGCAAATGGATTGTGGTGATAGGACCTTGTGACACAAAGGGCTACA